>OMNN01042141.1:0-15682 GCA_900302755.1 Chromis chromis
GAGACTGTCTTACTCTCACTTTAACCCTGTCTGTCTGACCCACACCAGGGATTTCACTCTGGCACTAAACCAACTGAATGAGTATGTATGTGTGTGTCTTTACAGTAAATATGTGCAGTTGTGTGTATTTTCTGTTTCCTGTCTGTGTTTTATGGACTGCCTGATAGTTTTTCGGCTGTGTGTACCTTATCCATCAACTCTGAGTGAAAGGGAGAGAAAGACCAGAGAAAGGAGAGGAAGGGAAAGGTTCCTGAGTTTCGGACTTTTCCTCAGGGTGGTGTAATATCTCTCATAAAATGACACAAAATCACTATCTGTGTTTTGCTCAGTGTCTCATGACAGAATATCAGAATTCACAAGTAGGTTATGGAAACATGCGAGAGGAATCATCACCCTCTATGGGACACTCACAACAGTTCTCTAAAGAGAACCCAAGTATGTGTTTAGAGTGTGTTAGCATTACCTTTACTGGAGATGTAGTGTTTGCTGGGTGTGGTGAAACCTCTGCTGCCATGACTGTTGATGGCTGCTACTCTAAACTGGTACCAACGCTGAGGTCTCAGATCTGACAGCACCACATCTTCAGAGAGAGTCTGAAAACACAAAAACATCACACATCACAATAAATACGTAACAGAAAAGGGTTTTGTTCAAGACAGACAGCGCAGTGCTGAAGATTTAAGCTTGTTATCCATTGCTTAGTTCCATCAGAGAGGTGTCTGATCAGTCCCCAAAATCATCCTGCAGCATGACAATGAGCTCAAACGTACAGTCAGAGCCATAAAGAACTATCATCAGTGACAAGAGGAACAAAGAGTGCTGCAACAGATGGTTTGATCCCCACAGACACCTGATCTCAGCAGCATGGAGCTAGTCAGTGATTACATGAAGAGACAGAAACACAGAGACAGAACAAATCCATGGAGGAACTGTAGTAAGTGTATTAAAGAGAAATGGTACTGTTTTGGTACTGCTTGGACAGGACTGGCCAAGCCAAATAATGATCTCATTATGTTTAATTTTCTGTCTACTGTTCTTTGTATTAATTTAGTTGGTGAATAAAAAATATTCAATTCATGACACTGATTTTGAAACCATCCCACTTTTCTTAAAATGCCTAAAGGTTTGCACAGTACTGTACACAATATATTTTAAAACAAGTTTTCCAATTCAGTTTTTTACGTGAATAACTTCAAATTGATTGCCTTGTTACAATGCAATGCTTTCATTCATGTAGGTATTAGTTCGACACATCCAAGCCACCCAAATATTGGTGCAGATGGTACAAGGAAAATGAGGCAAAGGTTTTAGCCTGGCCTCCATACTCGTCAAATCCCAATACGATCGAGCATCCATGTGATGTGTCGGAACAAGTTCAATCATGGAAGTCCCACCCTGCAACCCTCAGGACCCAAAGGATCCTTGCTAACATCTCACTGCCAAACATCACAAGACACTCCTAGAGTTCCCGCATCCATGCGCAGAGAGGTCAGAGCTGTTTTGGAGGCACTAGGGTGATCTACACAATAAAAGGCAGGTGGTTTTAATTGTTGTGACTGATCGGTGTATAATAACTTTGAAGATAAGATAAAGAACATATTGATCCCAAGTTGCACAGACCTTTGCAGTTTCCACTTTCCCAAAGAGCACATTAAATCCCAACATTTACAGGAATAGTTTGGCATATTGAGAAATATGCTTTTTGCTCCCTTGCTGAGTTATGAGAAGACTGGTGATACTTTCACTGTCTGTACACAATCAGCAACTGGTTAGCTTCGCCTAACATCATGACTGGTAGCAGAGCAAACAAATGTCACTTACAGTAATAAAACATGATATCCATGCAAAAACTGTGCAAAAGGGTGTAAAAACAGAAGACTGAGATATTACAAGTAGCTAAGGGGAAATGCGATAACCAAGCAAACCAGGATAAGACATGTTAGTTTTCTTAGCTTTAGTGGTGCCAATAGGGGGATTTGGTCACCTTTTTATATCGATGAGAAAAGGCTAACTAACTGAAACACCTCTCTGCATAATGCAAGAACAGAACCAGTAACTACATCCTCCAAAAACAGCTCTCTAAAAACTATTTAAGTGAAAACTGAGCATTCTATCCCTGGCTGTTGCATTCAACCGCATTAGTTTAAACTTACCGTGCTTAATAAACTGGCAAAAGACAATTAAACATGGAGCTGGATGTCAGATGAAGTCACATGAACACAGTCAGACTGGAATTCCATCTGATAATAGTGAAATTTAATGATTTGCCCAAATTATGGTTAAAATAGCCAAAAGTTCACATGTTTTGTCTCCCTGACAGTGCAAATGTAATCACTGCTTAAAATCTACTCATCCACAGTCACACACACACACACACACACAGACACGAGCTGCCATCTATTTAAGTCCATAATGAGCGTTCAGTCATTCAGAGTCAGCCGGTGGAACGACTGTGGCTGCCTGTGGTTCCTTTTTAAGCTCTGCTTATTTACCTAACCTCACACAGGCACACACACATGGACGTACAGTGCACACACACTCACTCATACACTCAGACACACACACACACACATAGGGTTTACCCTGGCAGAATGGGAGACTGACTGGGGTGGAGAGGTTTAGACAGCAAGGCAGCAGACTGATGAGGTGGAAACAGAGTCTTACATCCATCTCCATAGCTGAGAAGTTTCATCATTCGAGGCAAATTGAGAGTTATGAGGTAAAGATATGTTACAAACTTTGTGGTGTTGCTCCACTGTTAAAGGCACAGGGAGACGTTTTTACAGCTTCAATGGCTCTGCTACCATCAGTGTTGTTAGACAGAATCAGCTATATGCCATGCAGCTAAATCATTTGTTTTCTGACTATTAGATTCTTTGTATCATTACTTCTAAGAATGCTCAGTGTTGAACAGAGAAATTATTAATGGATGAATACATTTCTCTAACAATCACTATACTCCTCATGTCAACCTCTGAGTCAATCATTAGGACCTCTATTTGTTTTGATGCCAATATCTCAAAACCTCTAGTCACTTAAGGACATGAGAGGTGGCTGCTAGTCATTTACCATGGCAACAGTAGTCCAAGGAGAGGCATGGTCTTCACTGGGGTGTATGCCGATGTTCCAGCGGGACTGAAGCATGTAAACGATCGGCTCCACGCTGACATTGAACTTTGACACCCACAACACCTTCACATGACCCTCTGCATCCTCCACAAAGCTCATGTCTCGGCGAGGCTTCAGAGGAACACCTGGAAGCATAAAACAGGACAGGGATGTTATTTACAAGACATCTGAATATGGTTATGGGGTTAGGGATGTAAGGACAGAAGAGTGTCATACAGTGCGTTCCTCTTGGGGCAAATTCAAAGTTTGTGATTTTAAATTCATAAGCAAATCGACTATTAACATAATTACAGTAGGAATGGATGGCAAAGACAGCAGATGGAGAACGATTGTATTTGATGGGATGTCAAAGACCCCATCCTATCTTATCTTATTTAAATCAATCAAAAAATCATTAAAATTGGGGTTCAATTAATCAGGCAGCAATCAGAATTGATCCATATTCAATAGAAATGAGTCAATCCCTGGAACACCAGTCATATTTAAACAACATAGGAACTGAAAAAAATCCCTTAATTGCTAAAGCAAAAATTTCAATGTCACTCAAACAATATTTTGTTTGTGTTAAATCATTACGGCAGCCAAAAGCTAACCGCATCTCAGGCAGTTCATGTCGCTGTCTCGCTCCACACAGACTTGAGAAAAAGATGTGAACCGCAATGGAACCATGTGGGACTTGGGATAAACTCAAGCAGGCAGTGTTCAGATATCTTTATTACTTTAAATTATATTTAATTCATTTGTCAGACACTTGATTAAAGCAACACACAATAAGTGTATTTAAGCAGCACAGTCTCAGAGCTAGATGTCAAGTCAAATATTGGAAGAGCATCCTTCCCAAACAAACAAAGATAAGCATTTTCAGTGCTATTTGGAACAAGCAGTGGCAGCAAGAAAGCGCATACTGCCTAAAAGAGCTTTGTTCAGAGAGAAAAATAAAAAATTATTCTTATTCAGCATCATCACTACAAAGCTGTACAATGGCATACTTAATTAAACAATCAGAAACATATTCAAACATATTCTCTACATCATATGCTAAACACAAACACCATACAGCTACCAGGAGTTGAATTTACCTTTATATAGATTGGCTGGGGCTTGGCAAGTGTGTCCACAGCCATTGGCGCAGCACTTCCTGGGGGATGGACAATGCTGGTCTGACGAGCAGCTCTCCACGCAGGCTGCAGCGAATCCTGTCGCTCGTTGAGGCGGAGAGCAGTCGCCCTGACGAGACGACCTGAGGGAGGCCAGAAACTCCCTGCTCGTCACACACTCCGTCTGCTTCTGAGAGAGAGAGAAAAACAAAGAGCACAGGGGGTATCATTATTATTATTATTACAGTTGACACAGAGGAAATAATACGCACTGTAAAAGAACACACACACAAGGGTATAAAAACACATCAGAGGTGAGAGCGTTTCCTTTGGTTGACTGTTTGAAGGCAGCCCCCCTGAGGGTCAGTCTAAAAGGTTGTGTGTCAATGTGTATATATGTGTGTGTGTGTTTCTGTGTCTGTGCATAAGGCTGCAGATCAGCTATATGTAAACACAAGCTTTAGCTAATAGCTCTGAATGACCCTGTGTTCCTGACCAGCCAGCCAGTCAGCCATTCAGCCAGTAACATGCTTCAGCTATTGTGATGAAAAACTAATCTATCCAAAAACCACCACAACTGGCTCTACAAATAATCTTTTAGGGCCACACACACACACAAAATACACATGCACACTCTGATGTATACATTCAAAAGCTCACAAATGTTATTTTGTAAAACACGTACATAGGCTTGCATAAAAACACACAGGAACGCTCATTCATGGGACACAGTCAAAACATCTTCGTGGTGCCAACAAAAGCAAGTTTCTAGTGCAGGAGTGACACTGCCACCAAGGCTGCTGTGACTTACGCAAACACACACACACCATGCATTTTCTATCTTACCTCACAGGACTTTGGAGACAGCACCCTCCTGGTTTCCCACAGTTCTTTGCATGGCTGAAGGCACTATACATAAGCAAACAGAACAAAACAAAATATGAGCATAAATTAAGACTTTCATAGTTTGCATTTAGTTGACAGCTTCAACTGCTGATAAAATTTGTTAAAAAAAAAATGTGTCTGTTACTACCTTCTAAAAACAAAGGGACATAACAGTCGGGACATTTGGGTAAAATGCTGATTCACTTTTGGGTTGAGTGTTACCAAGATGAGAACATTAACATCACTTATTGTGAAGCTACAGCCTGTAGGTTAGCTTAGCTTAGCACAAAGACTTGAAACAGAGGAAACAGCTATCCTCAGTCAAGAAAACATGTTGCAGGCTGGAAAATAAAGCTAACACGGAAATGCCCAAAACAGCTCTTCAAATGGCCACTTAAGGCCGCTCCAAAGGTGAGCAAATCTCCATAGACCCCCATGTTAAAATGTCCAACTGTACAGCAGATATAAACGTGTTTAGAGCCTGGTACAAAAAATGGTTTTAGTCACTCTATCGAATTTCCTAATTCATGACAACTGTACAGGGGAGGAATTTTTGTGTAACTCATACCTTAAAATTATGTTAAGGTTTAAAATTATTCATAATTAAGGGCAATGATGTTTGCATTGTCCACTATTACACTCTACCACTTTGCTCATTTTCGGATTAGGTTAGGAGTTGTCAGGCACTGCCAAGATGGATGCATCCGGAGCCACACTGAGTTTCAAAACAGCTGTTCAGGAAAACCATGGGTGACTTCATGGAGGGTACATCTATACAGTATATGGCCTCACTTCATCCAAAGACAGCAAGATCTGCCATACAACACTTCTACAGCTTACGTATCAAATCTACTTTACCCTTCAGAACCCCCAAATCCCCCGGCAGGTTTGAAAGGCATGTTATCTTTTAAAACGTCACCAAAATTACACCATTTATCAGACAAGAATCTGTAAAAGTGGGGCAAAAAAGTTCTCACATCACACATGACTTTCAGTTTTGGTGGGAAAATTAAGAAAATTCAAGCTATAAAACTTGTTATTTCATCAAAAAAAAAAAAAGTTAAAAAATTAGCAAAAAAAAGTAAACTAACCAGTTTCTGTGAAAAAAAAAGTGCTCCTCAGAACAACTGAGAATCCATTGATCTCTCTATGGACTAACAGTCATGTAACAACAACTTTTTGGCTGAACTGCAGGTAGGAGACAAGTATGGAAACCAATTTGTTTTAAGTAACTGCTCAGGGTTTAAAGTTTTAAGTCACATGAAAACTAATACAGAGGTGTTGGTAATCACATTTTATTACCCTCAGCCTATGTCCGAACTACGTCAAAGTAAGCTGTTTCCAGTCTCAGTGCGAAAATAACCTGCTCATGAGTGTTGCTTTATATTAAAGGGTGCTCATGAGAGCGGTATTCATCTTCTTATCTAACTGTTTGCCACAAAGCAAATTAGCACATTCAACAAAAATATTCCATCAGAACAGCTGAGCAATAAAAAAAAAAAGGAAGAAACTGCGTAATAATGACAATAAATAAAGTGTCACATGGTTTTGAGATTGAGATGAAGACAGATCTGTAAGCTAGCAGAAATCACAAAGGAAACACACACTCCCAAAGCACACACTCATCTGGTTTGCCACCTCAGTGAACTGGTGAATGATGGCTCTTACAAAATTAAAACCAGACAACATATAAAAACTGCGGTTTCACCCTGAACCTCCTCCCCCCTGCTCTTTCTCTCTGTCTGTCTGTCTCTCTCAGCTCCCTAGTGTGCCTGGCTTCAATCATTCCCCCAATTCATTCCATCTCACTGATTCCAGAAGAAGAAACAAAATCAACTAAATGGCTTAAAAACTTCATCTTTGCACAAATAAATGGCTGCTGTTGGATGTAAACGGCTTCACTGAAACCTCAGCCAGCCAAAATTGTGTTAAATAGACTCATCTGCAGACTGACGGTTATAGACTTTTAAAATGACAACTGTGTGGATTAAAGGTAATTTTTAAAAATTTCACTCCAGATACAAAATAAAGTACAAACAATACGTCATAACTTGAAACTGGTTGTATTCAGCGTCCACAAACCAAAGCCTGTGAAGACACATGTGCCTGGTTACTTAACCTGCAGGACATAAAAGGAAGTCTCAGCATGGAGCACGATAACTGTTGGATGTTGTAAAGTCGGTTCATTTCATTCAAGTCATGGAAGAAAAAGTTTAGTGATGCTCCACCCAAAATCCCTCCTTTGCCTATGAATCACATTTGTCTCAGGTTTGAAATGTGGCTGTAGCTTTCTTCTTCACACGGGTAACAAAGGCTGTAGGAAGCTTAGATTCACAGTTTATGATGGGATTATATAGTCACTATAAAATTCTTAATGTCTAGAACTCCTTGTTCTTCATTTGTGTGTTCAAACTTCCTTATTTTTACTGAAATGTGTCCTACTGTAGCTTCAGTCTTCACACACCTCAGCTTGTGGAGATGCACGCACAGGACACAAGAGTCATTTATATTTCAACAGAATAGAACTTTCCATGAACTGTAAATATTTTGATTAGAGACACATGAATTAGTCAAATAATTGCAAAGTTTATCAACAAAGAAAATAATCAAAATGATAGTTTTAGTATTTTTACGACCAAAATTCTTGCTTCTCAAATGTGAGGATTTCATTCTTTTTCGTTGTCAAACATCTTATTATTAACAATCAACAAATAATCCAACTTAATAACAAACAAAAAAAGCTTGTTAGTTTCAGCCCAGTTTAGTTTTATATAAATGTTCATTAGTGAATTATTAGTAAATTATTCTTAATCCTTTAACATCCACCCACTAAACGCTTGGAAGGATTTTGTTAGTTGGACTCTCACAGCAAATATAGTGTGTGGCACACAGTGACTCAACCAGCATGTGCCCCTACAGACAGCAACAAAGGTAAGAAACCACCATCTTGCTTTGTTTAATCACAACATAATGATGATTGGAATGGACCAATACCATTTAAAATACAGCAGCAGAATTATCACTTGGCTCGTATTCAGACCATTGAGTGTTAAAGGTTTAGTCAAAACTAAACACACTGCATAATTTAACATGCACCATGTCTAAGCCTGTAGCATACAGTACACTGGATACTTCATACAGGCAGAAGAAGTAGTCGAGGTACAGAAGCTGGGATATGCCGACATGGGAAGCGAACGTGATAAAATTTCTGCTTCTCAGAAAAGTTCATCATGGGTTGATGCGTATCAATTTGTCAAGCTGCCATCTGTGTGTGGTTTAACATAAGAAACAACAGATGCAGCTGTTCTGATCTCAGAACTGGCAATAAAAAGAGCTACTACAAGCATGTTACACAGCCCAACCCCTGCTACTCCTTTTATTAACATGAACATTTTGGCAAAATCAGTTGTTTGAGTTTGGAACACCCTTACTGCAGCGCGCGAATGGACAGAAGTGATGCGATGTGAGTTAGACTTTACAAGTTTGTACGAAAATTATGATATTTCCTTCTACTATGAAAACTTGTCACATTTGAAGGCATTAAAACCACAATGAATCCAAGTGACCGCACCCTTCATCTCCATGAAGAATTAAACCACAGAGTTTTTACTGCCACTTTGAAGCTTTTGTCCATAAAAAATAACTTTGGCCAGAAGCATCACTTTAAGTTAGTTCCCGTTTTTCTCCTCTGCTGGTTAATGATGTATTCCTGAAGGAGTCAGAGCATGAAAACATATAAAGATAATACGCACGCGCGCGCGCGCACACACACACACACGCGCACACACACACACACACACACACACACCACACAGATGTAACCAGATCCTTAAGTTTGATGTGTTTCTTCATCGAGCTCCCATGGGTCTCTTCATTCGACCACGTGCTGCTCTGAGCTTATGGTTGTCAAAATCTCCCCAAAAACACCCCACAAACACACACACGCACACACACACACACACACACACACACACACACACACACACACACACACACACACACGCACACACACACACACACACACACACACACACACACACACACACACACACACATACACTACTACCATCATTTACATCCAAATACTCCCCTTTTTCCTCCTGTGTTGACACTGATCACTTACAGAAAACTGAAATTTGTCATTCTCATCCTCTCCTTCGTAACCCATGATCCGTATTTCTTCAAGTTCTCTTTGTCTCATCTTTTCTTCACCTCACTCACTTTTACTCTCACCTCTGTACTTTTCCCCCCTCTTGCTTCACTTCAGTACTTCCTCCTTTTCTCACCCTGACTTATCCTTTTCTTCCCTGAAGCTGAAACATTTACACCCACTGAGGTTTTCAGAGATCCTCAGGTTACTGACAATTGTGGAAACAGTGCACATATATACATATAAATATCCTGCTGTGTACATCTTAGCTGTAAAGATGAAAGCAGTGTAGCTTGAGTGAAGCAAGTAAAATCATCATAATAAGATGGTCAGGTTGTACGTATTTAGAACTGATTTGTTTTTTAGCAGACAGTACATGGGGCCTCCCTGCAAAATAGAGGTTTAGGATTCTGACCATGTAATTTTTATGTTGCCGGTTTAAATCTTTTTCCTGTTATCATCTCCACTGTAAAGTATCTAATAAAGGGGAAATACCTCCAAACCTGTATAGCTGAAAAATATTTTCTACAATAAATAACTTTTGCAAATACCAATAATAGATGTTCTTCCTCTGCCATTTACAAAAGGTGTATTATCCCACTGCAACTGGAATAAAAGAAACTAATATCACCTACTGCTTTACAATGATGTCATTTTTGTTTTGATGATTTTAATGTTTCATGTTTTACATGCTGTTATAAATGTATCTTATTTAATGAAGACAGCAGACAAGTATTTTATTGTATTGTACATTGGTGGTGGAAAATAAAGAAGTGAATTTACCTAGTAAGTTCTACACTGCAGTGGATTCCATTTCATTCTACTTCCTAATTTTTCTTCACATCATTTCAGAGTGAATGCTATACTTATTTTAGTCCACCTTTTATTTGAGTGCCAATAATAATAATAATAATCTAATCTAATTGATCCCCTTGGGGAAACTCCTTCTTTGCATTTGACCCATCCTATTCAAAGTTAACCTTAACTATACATACTAGGAGCAGTGGGCTGCCGTGGTGCAGCGCCCGGGGAGCAGTCAGGGGTTAAGGGCCTTGCTCAAGGGCCAACAGTGGTGGTGACTTGCCAGTCCGTGAGCTCGAACCGGCGACCCACCAGTTACAAGTTCACTTCACAAACCACTAGGCAACCACTGTCCTTGCAACTGCTTAAAAAAAAACCAAAAAAAACATGAATTTAATTCAGTGGCAGCCCTATATGAGATTAAATCAGCTGCACATCCCTTTTCGAGGGCTGGGAAAATGGCCACAAACGTAGCTATATGATTTGATGAGATCAAAGTAACTACATAGGCAATTTAGGTAACAGATGCAACAGCTCCACATACAGTATATATGTTCTGTGATGACACTTGTTGCTAGAGCCACAACTAACGCTTATTTCCATCTGCCAGTCTATAAAAATGTCAAAAAATTGTTAAAAGTAAAATTTTGTGATAGGAAGCCATGATATTTACACTGATGATTACCAGGCTAATATGTAGCTCCTTAACGCATTGTTTATCAGACAAAAAAATAACATAGATGAATCATATCTACAGTAAATGAGCTGCTGGTCTTAAGAACACAGAAATAAAACAATAGACCGTATCCTTTTTTAAATGCCGATGTTGTAGTATGCCTGCAAACACAGAGTAACTGTCACTGAAGAGCTAAAATGCCCCAACATGGCTTCCACAAAGTGAACTAACAACACCTGACAACCATTTATTGCACAGTAGCATCCTTACTTTTCATGTCATCCAGATCAGCGCTGGCCAACATCTGGGCCTCGGCCTCATCAGTGGGCACCTGCTGGTAGACGGCGGTCTCCAGAGCAGTCATACTGCCGATGCAGATCCGCTCTCGCAGGTCATAGTTGCTTCGCTGGGCCCCCTGCAGACGATGGTGGACGGGCTTCCTGCGGAACCAGCCGCGGGTTGAGGTTGAACTGGAGGGATCAGAGCCTGGGGGAACACTGATGGAGAAAAAAGATAATGGTGAGAAAAATATAAAGTTTATTAAATGTGCGTCACATTGCATGACATTCAGACATAACTTCCATCCTCACTTCTACTTTTGCTTTCTCTATGATTTTATCATGTATTCACAAACCAACCAACCAAGTTTTTGATGCAGTGTAATCTTAAAAACAACTAAATGATCCCCTTTGTTAAACACTGCCTTTTCTCTGGGTTGCAATGCCACCATTTAACCAACAGAGGGCTTCACAACACAGCACCAGACCTGGATCCCCTCAACAAGCCTCTGAGTCATCCTCAGCTGTGTGTTCACTCAAACACAGCAACACAATATTACATGGCACAGGCATGATGGCTGTTTCTGTGCTTTTTATCCAGCCAGGCATTAGCGCACACAAATACCTGAATCACCATGGAGCCCCTGACCTCCCAGGAGCGAACCCCATACATAATTCAAAGCGTCACCAAATAATTCATATTCTGATGGTTATGCATGTAAGATAGCCAGATGGGTCTTATATTATGTAGGATTAAGGAGCCATTAGTGGATCGTAAGAAGTGCACGAGCTATTAGTGGCGATCCGTTTGATGGTTGTATTTCTAATGAAGCAGCTGAAGACAAGTTCATACATCTAAAAATATAGTCTCTATATGCAACGAGAGAAAGAACAATCCTCTATTGTTGTCTGCTCTATCCTCTTTTGTATCCTTTGATGCTCAGGAAAGCACCTGACTTGTTTAAAGTAAAAATAAACCTTTGAAGACCAAATAAATCATCTTTAATCAATTGGTGCATTCACTTCCTATGCATATCCGTCTGGCCGGCAGGTAGCTGTTAAATCTGATGATTGTTCTTGTGAGAATTTAACCAGTCGCTGGAAAACAAGTCCACAAAGGCATATTACACCACATGTAACCACAGCAACACACTCCTGTGTGAGATATGTTTTATTACCAGTAAACGCTCCCCGGTAAAATCGACCCGCAGTAACAATAGGATAAACTGACAACGAATAATCTTTTACACTGCATAATCAATACCTTGTTATCAGTGGATCACAGCAGATTAACAGATGATGTTTAATGTGTAAAGGAGTCGCTTGCAGTGAAAACCTGCAGATGATAATCACTCAGCTTTACTGTTCCCCTCAGTGCCACAAAGGGTTTTAGCATCTTTGAGCATGTTATTTTATTTTAATGGCTCACGACTTTAATTCCCTCTCACCGCTTTCATCAGATGTGTTTTCAGCCTCAGCAGGCAGATGTTTCCAGCAGCAGAGGCTCTAATAAACACTCTGATTGCTACCTGTCCAGCATCACACAGCAGAGACGCTAAGTTAGCAGCTAGCTGGTGAACATAGTGGAGCATCTATCCATTATCTTCCTGTCCTACACATAGAGACAGACAACCAAGCACACTCTCATTCACACCTACGGACAATTTAGAATCATCAATTAACTTCAGCATGTTTTTTGGACTGTGGGAGGAGTACCCGGTGAAAACCCACACTGCACAGAGAGAACATGCAAACTCCACACAGAAAGATCCCAGACGTCCTAACCAGGACGCGAACCGGGGATCTTCTAGCTGTGAGGTGACGATGCTAACCACTGGGTCACCGTGCAGCCCCATAGTAGAGTTGTTGTTTTTTTTTTTTCATGAGTTTGTGGAGGCCAGAATAGAGCAAAACAGTCCTAAAGCAGACAAATTTACTAACTGATAACATGTTGCAATCTCCAGGGCTGGAAAATGAAGCCAATTTAGAAGCACCAAAACTGCAGTTCCTCAAATGTCCACTTGAGGCTCCAAAAGCAAGTCAGTCCCAATAAAGCCCCATGTTAAACATGTTAAAATGTCCAACTTTACAGCAGAAATAAACATGTTTAAACCCTAGTACAAAGGTTTTGGGTTGTTTATTTCCACATACGTGACAACTGTACAGTGAGTTAACATTTTAAATAACTCCATCCATCCATCCATCTTCTACCACTTATCCGGGGCCGGGTTGCGGGGGCAGCAGACTAAGCAGAGATTTTAAATAACTCACCAGTTTAAACTGGATATAACTCTTCCAGTCTTCCAGTCAGGCATATTTAAGGACATGGCCATTCTGAGTGACAGGTGAGTGCTCACATTCCACCTCTGTTAATTTTTGGATTGGAGTTAGGAGGACAAATGTACTGTCAAGATGGCACAAACCAGAGCCATCACACTGAGCTTCAAAACCACTCTTCTGGACATCTATGTGTGAAGTCATGGAGGGTTCGTCCATCTTTATATACAGTCTGTAGGTGATACACTTTATTAGTTACACCTCTGTCTTGCCTTCAGAACTGCTTTTATTCCTCATGGCATAGGTTTAACAAGGTTCTGGAAACATTCCTCACAGCTTTTTGTCCATATTGACATCAAGCAGTTGCTGCAGCTCCTTAATGATGCCAATTTCCCATTCCACCACTTCCCAAAGATGCTCTATTGGATGGAGAGCTGGTGACTGTGGAGGGCCCCTGAGTGCAGTGAACATGAAATGTCATATTCAATAATCCCGTCTGAGATAATATGAGCTTCATGACATGGTGTGTTATCCTGCTGAACGTAGCAATTAGAGGATGGGTACTCTGCGGTCATAAAGGGATGGGCATGGTTAGGCTGTGGCATTTAAATGCTGCTTAGTTCTACTGAGGGGCCCAGAGTGAGCCAAGAAATTATTTCCACACCATTACAGCACCACCACTGGCCTGAACTGTTGAAACAAGGCAGAATAAATTTATGCTTTCATGTTTTTTACGCCAAATTCTGACCCTTTCATCGAAATGTCACAACAAAAACGAGACTCCTCACACCAGGTAATGATTTTTCAATCTTCCATTGTTGGATTTTAGTGAACCCCCGCTGTAGCCTTAGCTTCCTGTTCTTAGTTGACAGAAGTGGAACCTGCTGTGCTCTTCTGCTTTAAGCTTTGACATATTGTGCATTCAGAGGTGCCTTTCTTTGGTTGCAACAAGTGGTTATCTGAGTAGCTGTTGCCTTTCTATCGACTCAAAACAGTTTGGCCAATCTTTTCTGATCTCTGCCATCAACAAAACATGGTCATCTAGAGAGCCGCCACTCACTGGATGTGTTTTTTCATTTTCCAACCATTCTCTGTAAATCCTGGAGATGGTTGCGCATGATGAATCCCACTAGATCAGCAGTTTCCGAAATACTCAAAACAGCCTGTCTGGCACCAACAACCTCGCCACGTTCGAAGTCACTTACATCTCTTCCACATTCTGATGCTTGTTTGAACCTGAGTGGATCATCTTGGCCGTTTCTACATGCCTACATTCGACTGAGCTTCTGCCACGCAAGCAGCTTATTTGATATTGAACAGGTGTATGTAAAGAACTGGTTGGTGAGTTTATGTCACTATTATGTTTACAGCTTGGAAAAATGATTCAACGCAGCTTTTGAGATTTCTAAATTGTGCTAATTTTATATGAAGAAGTAATGTGATGTAAAATACAACTACTTAATGAGACATTCTAACTTGTTACTGAGATTTTATTACCAGTTTTGAGTAATATAATGCTTAAACCTAGAATTACCAGAATTCTAAAGATGTTTGATCAACACTGAGATCAAAACTGCTTTGTGGAAGTCATCATTTCTTGTCCTTTTCATCTCTTCACATATTCAGAACAAATAATAACCAAATGGAATTTACTGTTATTGTCAATTTTACAGCAGAGCACAGCAATCAGGTTTTGTATCCTCCATGATAGGCCTCCATGTCTCCTGAGTCCTCAATAAAGAAGTCAAGAAATGTAACGTAGCGTCCCCAGGGGACTGTCAGGAAGTTCAAGGTTTTTAGCTGCAATTAGATCCACCGATCAGCCACAGCATTCTGACCACTGACAGGTGAAGTGAATAACATTGATCATATTGGTACTATGTGGTGTTCTGCTGGAAAACCTTGGATTTTAACATCCATGTTGATGAGACTTAGACACCCAAATAAACATTGTCCCAGAACAAGCACACTCCCTCATGCAAATGGTAATCCCAAATGTCACTGGCCTACCCCTGCAGGAAAATGCACCACATGGCAACAACATCAACCAATCAGGAACATCTGGAGGAACATGACAATGGTCCAAGATGTTGATTTGACCTCCAAACTTCCTAGACCCCATTCTGATCAAGCATCAACAGGATGCAGTGGAACAAGTTGGATTGACAGAGGCCCCACTGCACAAGCCAGAGTACCCAAAGGACCCACTGCCAACGTCCTGGTGCCAGACCCCATAGGACACCCTGAGAGGTCCTCTGGTCCATGCCCAGTGGTTCAGAGCATTTTTGACCACATAAGGGGGACCAACACAATATTAGGCAGGTGGTCATAACGTTATGCCTGATCGGTGTAAATATTAAAGGGCCAATCAGTGATTTCTACTCCCATC
>OMNN01042143.1:7235-23174 GCA_900302755.1 Chromis chromis
GACTCATATAGGATTTTTCATATTCATATATTCATCATTATGCATGACAGTTCTTATATTTAAAAACTTTTTTTTATACTACTAATTAATAGAAGGGGCTTAAACAGTGCACCAAAGCCTTTTTTGATCTGTTTTGCATCATTTTGGAACTTGAACTAAAAGAGTTTTTAAGGGGAGACACTATAGGTTAATACGGCATTTAAAAAAAAAAAAATTAACTGATAGAAACTTCCCCACTTGACTGGTCACAAGAAGACAATGATTTTCTGAAAATGTATGTGTAAATATATAAATTAGGTATTATATAGCCCAAAAAGTCCCTAATTTATATTTAGTGAAAATTCCAGAACAGAAAGATCGGATAAAGCCAGCTTCAAAGTTCTTTTGTTGACTACTTTTGCACTACTGAAGTGGAGATTTCTGGCTTAAATTTTGAGAAAAAAATGTATTATCAGTCAAAGTCTAATAAAATGAAGAACTAAATGTGTACTTTGGATATTTTTTTTTCCATTAGTCTGAAAGAAGATGTTACAGTAGCAAATTATCGCAAAATCTTAAAATTGTGCATGAAAAAAACAATATTTATGCTTGTCATGTCTCATTTAAAAAAAAAATCACATTGACATTAATAACTGAGTGCTTTTAAAGATTTTCAAGTATTTTGTTTGTATTTTGTGTTATGTGCTCTCTTATGTGTCTCATGATGTATTGAGGCCAAACTTAGCTCATAATATGTTACTGTAATGTTAGCTAACTTAGCTAGCTAGCTTAAATATATTGCTCTGTAACAAACACTGCAGAACCTGTGCGCTGAGTTTATAACTTTCAGTCTACTGTTACACCGTGTTTTTAACATACGTCATCATTCCATAATTACCACTTGTGGCCACTGTGGCTGCTGTTTAACAAAAGTTACATGGTCTGACTTTAAGCTTTAAATGCTGTGTTTTGTATCAGGCTATGTATTTTTCTGTAACATAGTTTTAAAAAACATGTATATGTTGCAGGATCCACTTTACCCCAGTACCCCGCGGCAGGTCCGTTCACCCAGCTGATCTACAAGAATATCAACGTACCAGTCTATACCACACTGAAAGGGGTGAGTGAAATTGCTGTGTAGCTTCATCTGTGTGTTACTTTTCCAGCTTTTGAGTAAAGATGTACTTACCCAGCTTTTGTCTGTGTCTTATTCACTGTGTATGGTTTAGAAAGCCACTCAGATCAGCAGTGTGCCTCTGCCGGACGATGACTCCGGCTCAGAGGACGACAGCAGCTCTCTGGCCAGTTTACGAACCTCCATCCTGAGTCCGGACAGGAAGAGCAGCGTCCCTGGAAGCCCACGGGCTGTCAAGAGAGGTGAGGAACGAAGATCACAGTGTAGACAGATGAGCCCGACCGATACTGGATTTATTGGTCCAATGTCGATTTTTAGGATATCAATATATCGCCTGATGTTCTTCATGTATTGTCTTGAATTGTCCCCTGGGGACAAATAAAGTTTTTTGAATTTGAATGGAATCCTTGGATTTTAACATCCATGTTGATGAGACTTAGACACCCAAATAAACATTGTCCCAGAACAAGCACACTCCCTCATGCAAATGGAAATCCCAAATGTCACTGGCCTACCCCCGCAGGAAAATGCACCCCACCACATGGCAAAAACATCAAACAATCAGGAACATCTTGAGGAACAGCCCATTTTGATCAAGCATCAACAGGATGCAGTGGAACAAGTTTGATTGACAGAGGCCCCACTGCACAAGCCAGAGTACCCAAAGGATCCACTGCCAACATCCTGGTGCCAGACCCCATAGGACACCCTGAGAGGTCCTCTTGTCCATGCCCAATGGTTCAGAGCATTTTTGACCACATAAGGGGGACCAACACAATATTAGGCAGCTGGTCATAATGTTATGCCTGATCGGTGTATAATATGGCTTCCAAATGACACCACTGTAGGAAACATTTGAGCAGTGACAAGCATTGGAAGATTTGTGAGATCATGCCACTGTAAAAGACTGTTTTGTGCAATGAGTACATTGAAATGAGTACATTTTACATTTACAAGTATTTGTTTCAGATTTTTTGATTTTCCACTGCAGAGATCTTATTTTACATCTCATTATTCTGCACACTGTCGTTGTATCACTTTGCCGTCACGTGTGCATGGCCGAAGCTGATGGTCTTCTTTGTCAAGGGCTCCAAACAGAAGGCTGCTGCTGCACTGCTTCATCACCACCACAACAGCGAACACTTATCATGCATGGAAACATTTCCATTTGTAATTGCAAGTCTTGCTTTGACATCACAGCGCGTCCAGTCTCTATTTTGCAATTTATGAGTTAATGATAAGTGGACCCCATAAATCAAAGGAATAGCCACTGTTGTGATCTTGTTTCCTTTGACTTCAAAAAGGTTTCTATATGAATGCAACCATAGCACATAATGAATCTCTGTAGATGAAGACGACGGTCTCATCTTCTTATTATACAAATTAGACTTGTTTATTGCTATCATATGCATTATTCAGCGCGATGCTTTCTGATTTCCTGCCCTAACAAAAGAAAATATTCCTGTAGTCTACTTCAGGAGAGACGAGGGAACACTATGAACTTGATTCCATTATATCCAGTTAGAACTCAGTGTGAAATGAAGGTTTGGTATCTTTGCCTCACAGCAGAAAGGAGCGATTCAGCTCATTGTAAAAACAAATTTGGACAACAACAATTGTGATTCTCATGTGACAAATTCATTTAGAATGAAAAATCCTTCCAAGCAAGCCTCAACAACCACACTATTCATCCTTCTAAGAAAACATGAACAACATTCACATGAGTCTGCTACAGCTTTTCTCTACAGTTCTGAAGCGAGGGCGAGTCTTTGAAGCTCTTAGTGTGGATAAACACTGTCAAATGTCTTGAACATTTTTTTCTACATTTAAAAAAAAAAAAAAAGCAAAAAAAAATCATATTCTAACTTTAGTGTGGGATGGCTCGCTGTGGCAAATTTTTATCAAGCTCTTGTTGTGTGTTGCCAGAGATTTTAATGTGAATTATGCACTGCTTTCAGCCTCTCAGTCGCATGCTCCTGCATTTCAACCCAGTTAGTTTTGGCCTGTCACTGGATGGCTATTTCAGCCCACAGAGGAGAGGCATTTGCATAAACATCCACCCACAAAACCTGGCAAATGAGTCTGTCACTCAAAAACACTGTCTATGTGGGAAAGTGGAGGCAAAATCCAATTTTTTTCTCAAGGGGCTTCTGTAGCTGCTCTCACTGGCAGTCCCTCTGCAGGGTATGGCAAGTGTCCTCATGTAGCTGTAATGGATGCTGCCTTTAAACTTACATGGTATACTATGATCTAGGGCAGATACAGTACACACTTACATAATCAGTGTTGGCTAACAATATCGTGTATTCTACACATTCCCTTGTAAAAAGTTGAAGTATTTAGGAAATCAAACCTCTATTTTTTCATTATAATGTTAATCATGTACTGACATCATAGAAACTAGTAGATTTATAACTATAATGTCAATCAGATCTTTAGTGCTGATACCTGCTATTTGAAAATTCAGCCTGTAATGCAGTTTTGTGGTCAAGGGCATGAGCTCAAGGTAAATGCCTCTTAATTATTCACATGTTTGTCCTTCGGGTTCCAAATTGTCATTATTTTCTAATAATGCCGGAGATGGGGAAATCCAGACTGATGCGGATAAACGAAATCCCGACTGAATACAAGAACAAGAACAAAATCCCTGCACCTGTCTTCACCTACTGCACAAAATTTCCGTCGGGTGCCCTCTTTAACCATATTTTCCAAATAAACAGTTTGTTTCTTGTTTTCGCTTATAGAAAACAGTAATGCCTCTCATAAAAGAAGAAAAGAGAGCAAAAAGATTACATTAGTCGTAAGTAGTGCGATTTAAAATAATGCAATTTGCTAAATGTAAGTAAATAAATCAACAAGCATTACATAATGTACTGTTCAGTAAACAAATATAATAAAAGTTGTTCTTCTAACAATGTCACTGTTCAGGCGTAATATGCTTTGCCTTAAGAAATGTGCATTATGCTCACTGTTTATTAAACTTAGCAAGACGGTTTAACAGTTATCTCTTGAATGACAAGACTATGTTTTATTATGTGAAAGGATATTAACAATAAACTGGACTGAATTTAATTTTGAGCGTTTAGAACACAGTGTTTAGTAAACTAAACTATACAGCAGATGACAGCATGCTGCAGCATAAATAATTAAATTGAAAACATTGATATTACTTTTGCTGTGATTAGTCAGATGTTCTGGATTGATCCACTAGCATATCACAGTAATGGGAAAATCAAAGTTTCTGTCTAACTGGCCCAGTTTCTGTAATTATCAGGACGAAACAATACAAATCCAAATATCTTCACTTCTCTGATTATATAAGAATTGCTGATTAAATAGAGGCTTTGTTAAAAATCAAGTGCAGGGCTGTTTTTTGTGTTTTGGTTATATGACTTAAGGCATACAAATACTAATTTTAATTTCAAAAATTTTGAAAGGAAAGGTCTTTTAAATGGCAGCACCGGTGCCTGACGGATGCATCCATGGGATATTTCAGTAACAGCCATCACTAACTAAGACAGCTGACATTTGTTTGCACTGCCTGCATGTTTCCATGGAGCATTGTGGTTATTAAGCTCCTCTCATTGTAAGGAGAAGTGTTATGTAACGAAGAATGAGATTCAGAAATTATCACTCCGCAACACTCTTGTGCCAAATTGTCAGGCTGTCCACGGCTCCGTCTCTCATAGCGCGGAGAGACAGGAACAGCAGCAAATCTCCTCTGATTATTATTATAACATAATAATAATAGTGAGTAATGTAAGTAAAGTAAGTCAAAAAAGTGACGCACAAACCTCTTATTTTAAGGGGTTTTGTTTCAGCACTTGATGTGAATCTGCCTTATTATACATTTAAATCATTTGGTCAGAGAATGGTAAAAAAGAAAAATATACTAAAAATGGTGATTGCATTAGGCGCCTATGCCATTGAAATGTCTAATATATATCTTAGTTTCACTGTTAAGTTTGTTATGTGCTGTTTCTAACCCCATGATCTTGAATATAATAAAATGGAAGGGTAGCCATTGTTATCTATACTGCAGTTGTTTTTTGTCAATGGAAGTGGCATCCAGATTTGATTTACTGAGTAAAATAACAAGCTTGAGTAGAAGTAATTGGAGGGTATACTCATTGTGGACCTGCGGATATTTGGCATATCCAGATTTGAATTAGAATTTCACAGGGGAACTTAATTTACAAGTCAGATTTGAACCACATTCATGGCTCTGCCAAAATCAGATTTGGAGTGGAATTTCTGGACGCTGTGTATGTCACAGTCTGCCTGTTTAAATCATATTTCAAACTATCCTTTACACCACTGGCAACCAACACACACAACGTTGATGTCAAATTCAGAGCATGGTTAGCCTGCCAACGTTGCTGCGCATCTTAAACTCATCTGTCACTGATGCTGTCTGGTGCGGTGGCAGAGTTCTGCACCACAAGTAGATATCGCTATGGCATGAAGAGAAAAATGGGCCTGCAGCATGATGGTCTTACTCTGCTCTGTCAGTTGCCACATCTACACATTACTGAGACCTTCCTATTGCAATTGGAGTAGGCAGCGTCACAATGCTACAACATATAATTCCTAATCGATCACTTACAAATAGCAGTGTGGGCAGTTATCCCTGAAATTAGATTTGGAGACACAAATATGATTTTCCAGCCATCTGCAGATAACTTTTATCCATCGTCTCTGCTATTGCCATAAATGTCTATTACCTTATACAGATACGCCACAACATTAAAAACCCCTGCAAAATATTGTGTAGATCCCCCTCATACCACCAAAACAGCTCTGAGCCATCAGACCATGGACCTCTTAGGGTGTCCTGTGGTGTCTGGTACTGTGACGTTGGCAGTAGATTCTGTGAGTTGCAGGGTGGGGCCTCCGTGGATCTGGCTTGTCCCACACATGCTTGATGCTTGATCTAACTGGGATCTTGGCTGTTTAGTCAATGCCTTGGGCACTTTGTCACATTCCTTTAGCTGTTCCTGAGCAGTTTTCGTGGTGTGACAGTACATTGTCCTGCTGGGGAGGCTGCTGGTGTTGGGGAGTACTTAGTCTGCAACAATGTTTAGGTGGGTGAGTATGTGTCAAAGGAACAGGAACCAAGTTTTCAGAGCATGTGGAGGTCATTGTCAAAACCTATGATGCCGTGACATAAAGATTTCAAGAATTACCATCATCCAATTGATTAAAGTTCGGTTTATTGTGGCAACGAAAAGTTCTTGATCAAGACTCGGGAAAGGTTATGCTCATGGTTGTCGTAAGAGTCTACCTTGCTAGCAGCTCTGTGAAACTGTACTTACCGTAGGCTTTGCCTGAATTACTAAATATCAGCTTTGTATCAATGGAAATGATTACCAATTGACTTCAGCCTGTTAGCATCCTAGCATTGTCCAAGCATAGTAGGAAATCCAAATTTCTCCAGAATTCCTGTGCTATGTTTACCCAACTGTTAGATCCTTGTATATTTTCCTTTATTTGATTTGAGGGGATGTGCGACCGTTTGCATAGCATACCAATGTGTACCTGTTGCAGTGTGAGTAGAACTGCATGCGCCTTTGGTCTCTGCATTCAAAGCTTGCATTGATTTGCACTCACATGTGTAAAGCAGCCCGGGAGACTGGGGTTTCAATTCAGTTTTATTTATACAATGCCAAGTGGTAAGCGTTATCAAGGCACTTCACATAGTTCGGTGAACACCTTTCAAACTTACAGAGAGAAACCCAACAAATCCAATGTTTCCTTTGGATTTGAGTTAGCACTGGCAGAAACCTCCAGCAGAAACAGGCTCAGGGAGGGCAGCCATCTGCCTCAACAGGTTTGGGTGAGGGTAAAGGGGAAAGAGAACAGATCAGACAACTAGTGTATAAGAGAAGAAGAAACACTTTGTAGGTTGGTGAGGCCAGCAATTGCAGATCAGAAACATGTAGCTCCGCAGCCAGAGATACCTGCAGAGAGGACAAAACACTAACTACGGGAGAGAGAAGACACAAAGTACTGACATGCAATGGTGGCATATAAATGTGTAAAGAGAGAAAGAGAGGAGAAAAGAGGAGAGGATCTCCGTGCATCATGGGAAGTTTCCCAGCAGTCTGGGCCTTTTGCAGCATGACTAAGGGATGGTTTGGGGTCACTTGAGCAGCCCTAACTATAAGCTTTAACAGAAAGAAGATGATTGTGTCCTGTTTTAGACTTAAGTTTTGTTTTCACATGCTGGTTTAGTTTGGCACAAATATTACTTGGTTAGGTTTAGTAACATATCATGGTTTGAGTTCACATATGACCCTTTTACAACATATTTAATTTTCTTGTTGAGTCCAGCCACATATGATAAATGGCTGGTTGGCTGAAAAGGGGCAACAGTTGGAAAACAATATAATAAATGAACTGCAACTCAGTTTGAGAATGCAGTTCAGTTGTATAGGAACGCAGTTTTTGGTAGACAGGTTAAGTGGTACCAAAGACTGCTGTTGAGGTTGAAGGAAAGCTGTTGTTAGGAGACACAAGCCCATGCCTCCTGGTATAACTGTCATTTACTTTGTTTTGTCATAAAAAAAATCACACTTCTCCTGTTTTTGGACCTGAACATGAACATAGCTTATTTACATCTGCTTAGACAAATGACCCATGCTGTGATTTTTCCCGAGAGGACAGTCTCTTTGTGCTACACTATTAATTTAGCAACAACCTACAAAATGAAATGAACAACTACTATTTTTATATTGTGAAGAAAGTACTTACTTGACCTGAGTATTTAATATCACGAACACACTCTTTTCCTCAATAGTCCCTAATTGTTAATTTGCTCACAGTCTCCTTGAAGTCTCAGTGGCAACATCACTATGAGATCTCTAAATAATATGAGCAAATCGCACTTCACCAAATTAGTGAGAGTCTGCTGCAGGGAGTCCTATCCATCCTGCCAATACAGACGACACGTCAGATGGCTAAATGCTCTCTGCAGTATTGTATTAAAAAAGAAAGAGTTTCAGAGCACAGGAGTCATAATGAAATGTGACAGATAAATCAGAAGTACTTGGAAGATGGCTTTGGATGACTGAATCAATACTCTACCACCACAGCTAGTCCAGACTTCCCCAAACCTGCTCTGATTTACTAGCTTCCAATAAAAGCCTTCAGTTGTGCTTGCCATTTTTTATCTTCTGATACTGCTTGTAATTTCAGCTTTTGTACATTGCTCCCATAACAAAATGCACTGTATCATGAAAAATAAAAGCAAATATGCACATACAGTTCTGAGAAAGCACATCATTCACTTGTCATGTGAGATCACTGATTTACTTCTCAAAAAGTTGAGAACGATAAACTGCACACATTGTCTAATCTCAGGCTTTCAAATATGAATAGCAGTCAGTTCTTATTTTTTACATATTAATTGTAAATACTAACTTACCACAAGCTTGAAATGGTTCATTTTGCTGACTGGTTAATGTTCTCACCTTGCTGCAATGGCGCACTGTAAAAGTGTCCTCAGGGTGCGTTCAGTACATCGTGACATCACTGAGAGGTGGTTACTGGAGCAACAGGGCATACCTCTGACCACAACATCTGAACAAGGTCAGTGAAACAGGGATTTTCAGCCTGGTGTTAACCACCTTAAACATGTGAAACTGACTACTATGTAGATGCAGTAGGTACATTATTTTACCGCATACATTATTTTGTCATTGCTGTATCAGTATCAGCTTGCAAAGTCAAGGGCTTGATTTATAAAGCTACATTTCCCAGTGTGAACGATGCCAACAAATGAAAAAGTGACAGAAAAAGGCTGAATAAACTCTGTCTAGTAGTGACGATCCCGGTATGAAACACTCTGGGTTGAAGCACCGATGGCTGACAGAGTTCATATCTTATTGCAGCTTCATGCAATATCAGCCCATTGATTATACAAGAGATGAACCAAGCTGAGTCAGTATCAACATTCCTCCCCCTGATGACGGAGACATCTAGTTTGGTGTTGGGCAGAGTTTTCCATTGTCTGTGTCATTTTTGGAGTTTAGTTAGTTGAATTTGAAGTACTACTCCTCACACAGCTGACATAGAAGGACAAACGATACTAGCAGTAGTAGTAAAATTAATGAACATGTCTTTAATGCTATACACTTCTTGAAAGAAAGCTTATGGTCTTAATGATTAACAAAGAAACTAAAAAAATCATGTCCATGTTAGCTGAACATAAACACATGCAAAAAAGGAGGTTAAGGGATTAACTGTCAGCATCACAGCATTTATATTTAATATTAAAAACCTTATACTTTGCTATGCTTCATGAACTCATCACCATCTCTTAGAACAAATAATTTATGTTAGTAACCGCTGCTAGCTACATACAGGATAATGAGGTTTTGGGAACTAGTACTTACAACTAGTGGAAGTTAACATTTTTAAGAGAGCAAGTGACCGCTAACTGCTTATTTATGGATTGGGCATTTCTTATTTGTAGTTCCACTGGTTTTGCCGTCTGCTGGAGAGCGTCTGCCACTTTGGGCATAAAGTAAATCAAACATGGCTGCCATGTAAATTCTGTGTTCACTTCTGTAATCTGTTTGGTCTTTGATTTGGTGCATTCAAAGACACCTTTGTTTCCAAAGGAAACATTAATAGACCATTTCTATGTGTGAAGCAGTTTTACAAGCCTTTGATTTTATCTCTTTGAAACACACATCTATGAAAAGAGGTCATGTGATACACAGCTGTTTTGTGTGTGCCTGTGTGTGCATGTATGTGTGTTTGTGTATATTACATCCAGCTAATGAATATAGAGCAAATGGCACGCTAGTGGTAATGTAGAAAATAATCGCTCTGTGATTCTTAGCCTTCCACAGAGCTGCATTTGGTTTCTGTCACTATTAATGAACATTTCTTGCACTTCTGCTTCATGATGACTCAGTGTATTGCAAAATTGTCTTTTCTTGTACTATGCATTTGTGCCTGCTTTAAAAATTAAACCCAAGCGCAGTGCCTACAGAGTATATGTCAGAATGTAAATTATTCATGGCATGTATTGTCTGCCAGCATCTCTGGGGTAATTGTGCACCAGTGACATTTAAATACATAAAATCACATTTACATAGTTTTAAAAAGAATTTTTAAAAAAAGCAGTCATACAATGTGTTTATTTGTTTGTTGTCATTCTTGCATTAATAATTAAATAATATAATAATCACTTTATTTGTTTCAATTTTATCATTTGTGTGTCTGGTAGGGTGTGGCGTAAATCCTGCTCATTGTCTAACCTTCACAATTCTGCAGCCACTGTGTGTTTGGAAAGCAGAATTAAGAGCAAGACACCATGAAAACTATAAACCAAACCAGCTTCACCAGCTTATTTTGCATAGTGAAGGATCCAACATCAGTATTCATTGTTCAAAGGCTGGCTCCGTGCTTTGCTCTAAAATGTTATCAGTGTTGGGATGATGGCTGGAGGTGGTCATCCTTGTGCGTCAACTGCTCATGTGATCACACACTCATACTTACACAAAAACTCATTATTCTTTTGCACTGTGCCACATTCATCATAGCCAAAGATTAGGAATCTGCCTTAATAGCTTTGGATCTATGCACTAAATGTAAGAAAAAGGAACATCTTTCATGTAGTTGTTGCAATAAATACACGGATGCAGTGCAGTTTTGGTGTGCCAGCAAAATATTTTGATACACAGGCATTTATTCAGGCATCTATATTTGATGCTGTCCTATTTGAGATGCTGGCACACAATGGATGCCACAGTAGAAGAGTAATATTAAAGGAAAATCAAAATGGTTTATTGATTCCTTCCTTGCAAACCGTTTTGCATTCATAGAATGTTATCAGTGCAACAAAGAAAAACATTTTTTTTTTTAGTCAGCTGAGGTTATGTAATTGAAGTCTGTAGGAAGAGATTAGTAGCCATTTTACTGCACATTCAACATCTGACATTTATCTTAAAATTAGAATTACGTGGCTTTGTCATTGTGAAATATATGAAACAAAGCTTTGTTCTAACAAAAAGCTAAAGTTTTATTTGACATGGGTTTCATTTGTAGATTTTAATGTAAAATTTGATTCCAACAAATGGATTTCACTCTCTCTTGAAATAGCAAACTCTCATTTGTGTGTGTGTGCAAAGAACACTGGCATCCATTGAAACCACTACAAATGGATCATACATTCATAGTGAGTGGTGTCATGCTGCACAGGCATTTTAATCACTGTTCAAAGTGACAGACCCCCAGCCGTTATAAGTACAGCAACATTCTCTTAATAAATTGACTTTGATATAATGATATGAACATAAACCTTCTTTTCACTAATGTCAGGCAAGTCAAATATCAAACTCGGTGAACTCTGTAGCTCTGCTTTGGTGCAGAAAAAGCAAAGAGTATAAGGTGCAATGCAAATAAAAGTTTGTTGGATACAAACCCCCCTGCCAAAAAAAAAAAAAAACCCTACTTTTATACAGTATGGGTTTGGTCATACTGTGAACTAATTCTCAGGTTTTGTTTTGTGTGATATTGTTATATATTCTGACAAAAATATGATTGAAGCAAACACTGAGGCATGTCTTGTACCTGCTCGTGTGCATATAAAGTAGTAATAGTGATAATAATAGTGAGTAGGTGGGTAATTCTCTTTTCTCCTGATTAAAATATACCAAAAATCCCCCAACAGTAGCCAGCGTCTTTATTTGCACGAGCGACTAAACTGATTAGAGCCATAATTTATTTGATACAGGCTAATTGGGAAACTATTAGCAACAGCAATTTATTTATCAAAGCTGATTAATGTATGCTGTATTGTTGTATGTATAACACAAACGAGGTAAAAATATTCAGGGGCAAGGAAAATAAATATTTCTCAGTGATGTTTCACATGCTGAAAGTCAAATTTATTCGGTTTTAAACATGGATATTGTTCAATTTGAGTAAAATTTTACTGCTAATAACTTCCATAACAAACAAAGTGTTCATTTTTCTACCAAAGTGTCCATTCACGTTTAAAGTGTTTATGTCCATAAGCATGAAAAATGTCATTACAGTTACTGCTGCTGCAGGGCAACTAAGCATTGGTAAAGGATTTTCAGGTTTCTTTAGGCACCAACACCTGGAACTGCTTATTGGTTTACTGCTCTATGGGTACATTTATATGAAAATGTCTATACCCTCCAGTACTCTCACGCAGCAATCTAAAGCTATCATTTAGCAGGTGCTTTGGAGCTTTGAGATCCTCCAGTTTAAGAGCTCTGCTCCTCATACCATCTTGCCTAACCATCAGCTCAGCGGTGTCCAAAGCTTGACTGTTGTGATGTTGTCTCAACAGTTACTGAAGTGCAATAATTGCAGCTTTCTTCTCTGATGTGAGGTGACAATTAGAGGAAGGGAGCGAAAGAAGAGGATTAGCTGTGAGAGTGAGAGAACTCTTTGCCATTTTGGCAATGGGAACGTACACATACTGAATTGCGGGAAAAATCAAAGGATTTTGTAAACATTGTTTTTTGTGGGTGTCAAGAGATGCAGCGCTGAGTTTTCCTTTTTCCAAGTGGCTCCAGATAAGGCCGGAATATATTTTCATACTATTACAGAAGCTTATTGTGCTGCCTTTTGTCTTCCAGTTTCACTTTGGAAATTACACAGCTCAGAAACTGGATCTAGTATATCTCTGACCCAAGTGACAAATGAAAAATAGTGGATGAAGATGCTGATTTTGTTATCTGTGTTCTGAGCAGACTGAAGCATTACAATAAGCCCTGGAGGTCAGGGTCAGTAGGCGGATGCAGAGATTGCTCATCCTAATGTCAGCGCTTATCACAGCAGCTTGTTCCAAAGTGTCCACGTCTGCATGACCCTATTATGGTAAGTCTCTATCCATAAGGCCCTAGTGTTTTGTCCATAAGGTGAATTTCGCCCTTCATTTGCCATTATGGTCTCTAGTCTCCAGTCTGCTGTGCACTTCTTATAATTTGCCCAGCTTACAGATCGCTGATTGGAAGTGTCTTTCTCAGAGCTATATTAGCTGTGACATATGTTGCTGGCACAGCAGTAAAGAGTGGACAAGAGATGTTAATGGGTTACAGATTATTGGTGGATACAAAACCCACTGCTGGTAAAAAGAAAGAACAGAAACCGAGGACAGAATTGAATCAATAGAATGTTTAAAGGCCCTGAAAAACGATTTTCTCACTCTCTTTCTAACTATGAGAAATGGGGTCCTGCACAAACATTAGATTTCTCGGGCCAAAGCTGAAACAGTTTTATTTGTTTAGCATATGAGATTTCTGTCTGTGCTGTTTTGTCTGAGCCCTTTTCATTAGTTGGAAGTGGGTGGATTACATTGGGAGGAAAAAAAAAAGAAAAAAGTGATACCACATACTTCCGTGGACTAATCAGGATATTTGAATCAAATGAGCTGACAGTTTGCTCATGCTGCCAGGCTTCTGCCAGTGAAATATGATTAAACCACACCCACACAACCGTGATGAGGTTTTATTTCGAGCATTAATTTTGATTGTTGGCTATTTTGTCATGAATGTTTGATGTTATTGGGAAATATAGAATGAAAGTTTTTAGGAGGTTGAAGATTTATTACAAATTTGGAGCAATTAATACAGTGTAATGCCAATCTAGTGCTTAAATGAATTAGAGAAAACACAACTGAAACCATTGTGATAGTCAGATTTGAGGATTTATTGCTTTTATCTGCATCACATCACTTCAAATTGAATATGTTTGGATTTTGGACCGGTTGGTTGGACAAAACAAGCTAATTGAAACAGAAATAGGGACTTGTCGCTTTTAACGATTATCTGATATTTTACAGGACTAAACAAGTAATCAAAAAAGATAACTGACAGACTAAAACATTACAGCCGTATATACACGCTGCATCATAGATGAAGAAGGTGGTCTCAGCGTGGTGCATTATTCATTGCACATCCTCACATGTGCATGCACACGCCCGTGGCTATACAGAGGCACACATGGTAAAAGGCTGATAATACTGCGGAGATCAGACTGAGACTGGCAGGAGCTGACCAAATATACAAGGTCACCCCAAGAACTGGTGTGCATATGTTGGAAATGTGCAACATGGTAAGGAAATACAGCAGCATGTGTCATTGTGACTTAACCCGACACTGCAATAGCTAATTTTATTGATGCTAGCATTAATTTAGATCCTTACAGCTGCGTTAAAATCAGATTAAAGTTAAAAATGTCAGCGTACTAAAACACGCTGAAACAAATGCAATAAGCGAACAGCTGGAGATAGGCTACTATGAGCTCAGCAGCGCAGACTTTCCCCTACACTTGCGTCTCAGTTGCCGGCACTTGCTGAGGTAATACTGTGATTAAATTACATCAGAAATTTTCCTTAGGGTCTCACTGAGCTCAGTGGACCATTCTGAAATGTATTTGACAATTCGGATATTGAGCCAGGAGTTATTTTGACAAAGCAGGCGAGTGGAAGCATGGCTGTTACTGGGCGGATCATTATCAAAGTGGTGGTGCTCTCAAACACAGGAACCGATGAACACCATGTCAAGAGAGGTACAGACACCGCAGTCAGATCCGTGTGCTAGTGCACCGGGGCTTCGGTTTCAAATGTACTACAACTATCTATATATAATATTGTGGAGGCAACTCAGAAACTGATAAATGAGGCAACTAATACTAAGTTATTTAACCAATTGGTTGACTAATGATGAAATATGGGGTTCCTTAAATATATGTATGGCCTAATGAGATTTTTCATTTATTGTATTTGCTCAAAATAATGTCTGCCACTTGTGCTTTACTTTGCATTAATATCTCTTTCTGATTTGCAAGAGCCTTAGAAATCTCATCTTTCTCTAACCTATGACTGACCTAAGTCATTTTATCTTTCTCGCCATCAGCAAATGGAATAATTTCTCTTTTTCTCTCAATTCATCTCTTTTATTTTTTTTTACATTTTCTATCCATGTTAAGGAACTGCTTAGAGGGCTCTCATGTGGGTTACTCTGTGTGGGTACAAAACACCGAACAAATGTCCGTGTATGCTTTCTGCCCCCGAGGCCACACTTGTTCACTGAGAAAATCATGGAACACTATTTTTTCGTCCTTGAGGGGGAGAACATATCTGGATGTTTGGCCACTACTTTATTTGTGCCTGTCCTACAAATGCCCTCCATCAGTTTCTTCACGAGTTAGTCTGAAAAAAAGCATTGATTTATTGGCCTCACTGTGTTTTTGTACATTAACAGTGAAAAAAACAAATTTGATCTCAGAGGGAGTGTTGGTTTGTGTCTATTCCTGCACCATGTCAGGTGTGTAACTCCAAGCCTGACTGAATTCCCAGATGGACTGAAGCCATCAGCGCTGGCCAGACAGATGAATCTCAAGCAAGCAATGAGATTTCTGCCGGAGTCTGCCTTTCAGGACAGAATGGCATTGGTGAACTTAGTGTGAAAGAGGTATTTGGTCTAGACAGTGTCTCCCTGCTTTTAATGCACAAAGCCGAGGCTTTGTTTAGAAGGCCCCTCACGTTCCGGGCTAGGTCAAAGCCTGTCAAACAGGGACTGTCAGAATACCTCCTGTCTTTAACAAAGAGAGGAGCATGCCGATCCCATTTAATTATTCAAGGCCTCGGACTGGCAAGAAAAAATAAACGGCACCCATCAGATAATGTCAGTGTTGGCAGAGTCGACAGAGTAAACACCCACACAAATCTGTCACTACCTTGGTACGTTAGTACTCCATTTTCTCATGAGATTTTAAAATGCAAATTGAATGTCTATAGAGAAGTGCTAATTATGTTGCCTCTTATACATACATAC
>OMNN01042143.1:23212-45845 GCA_900302755.1 Chromis chromis
GTTTGATGACTGTTTATTCGTGAGAGCCGGCGTTCCTCCTGCTTTGATTCTGGTGACCATCCTATACACAATACAGGTTTTAAGATTTGGAATGTGCGCTGCCACTCTTTACTATTAACCCACTATGTTATACGACCAAGAGAGGTTAATGGCAAACAAAATCATTCCTAAAACATCTTGTTTATGTTTTCTTATGTATTAAAATGACCAATCATTGTTGCATCTGTTGTGTTAAGAATCAAAAATGACCACATATACATTCCTATGAAAAAAAGTAAAAACATTATTTGATTTCAACACTTTATTTTTCGTCCGTCACACACAAAGACTTACAAAAACGTGCGGCACGCACCTCTACAATCGCTTTCTTAGCATGAAACACAATTTCATTATTATTTCACAGTATCATACTATTATTATAGGACTTTATTGCTACTATTATTATTTTGTTGTAATTTTGTTGGCAACATTCATGTGCTTTTCCCAGCATAAACAACCCATAATTACTACCCAGTCAAATGTGACCCATAACATCACAGAGGCAACTTTTTTTAAAAAGGCATTTAAAACAAATAATTAAAAAAAATGATGAAAATGTGTTTACTTGATAACAGGTCAAATTAGAACTGAACACAAAACGAGGGTGCAACCTGTTTGCTTGATTTTTGGTGAAATTCACAGTCATGTATGTTCACACAATGAGCCCATCAAGGGACCACCAGCTTCACTAAAAGCTCAGTACTAATTTAAGCTATAATTTAACCAAAAGAGACTTTTGTTGCACACAATCAGTGGATCCAGCACTTACTGCAAAAAGGTTTAAAACAGTTTTTCAAACCAATTAAAAACCAAATTAAACGCAACATTTTCGTGCTACTATGCATTAGAAATGTCACTACTTTGCTTGGGAATGAGATTCACAGTGAGATTAGGTCTTCTCATTTTCCAGTTCCCCCAAAATCACTGTAAGAAATGTTAACAAAAGGTCTTAGTCAAGTGTGAAGTTGGATAGTTTTGCCCATATAATTCATTTTAAATATTTTCACTGCAATGAATTACAGTATGCCCAGAACCTCTATCTCTGCTATGACACAAGTATTTTTAGATTTAAAGGTTGACAAAGGTTTTAATGAAAGGTTTTAAGCAGTAAAATTAAAGTAGATTGGCTTGTGGGCATCAGTGCATTACATTATGTCCCCATTTGCGTTTAATATACCCTCATCAGAGCTGGATTGTGGTGTCTGTAATGCCAACGTTGTACTAGTTCTGATCATCCCTGGGCTCTGCCCGTTAGAAACTGTGACAATGAGCTCTGGTGGAAATGGAGGAAAGTTTGCACTTTAAAGTCTTCACAGTAACACTTTGGGACTGGGAGAGGAATTGAGATGAAAAATCTAAATTATATTGTAACTTTAGTTCCTGAAAGCAGATTAATGATGAGGAATAACAAGCACCCATGCCCTTGTTAAAATGTACCTCCAAAGTAGTTACATTTCTCTTCTTTAAATATGTGTTCTGTTTCTAAAATGTCTGGAATACAATGCAGCCATTCAGGCTCAGTGCAGCTGATGCTTTTTGCAGATACATTTTTCCCCCATCAATTTCTGATGCTATTCAGTGGATGACAGTTTGCTGGTTCATAATGGCATAGATGTGGTCTGTGTTGATTGGCCTACAATTGCGGATGGAGCCACATGCGAATCCCCGCTTTCCTGTCACAGTGCAAGACAAAGTCTAATGTATTTACTGTCTTTTTGTGTGGCCGCTGCATTCACATAATTATTTATATTTCTAATTCCTTCATGAGAAAGGCTATGATTATGCATGATTTTTAAATGAAGCAGCCTCTGTGGAAGCATGCAGCAGTAATATGAGCCATCTGTTGCTACCTTAGTCCAGTACATTATATAATCTATAAAAGCTACAATGTAAACATCGATTATCTCGCTCAATTAGAAATTATCATTGAAGTGACAGAAATGAGGCAAGAGGAGGTTTTGAGATGCAAAAAAAAAGGAAGGGTTGTGAGCCAGTTTCAAAATCACAGTGCACTGCATGTCTCCTGCCTTTTGAGCAACCAGGACGCCCCATGGCATGTTATATTTTGATATTTTCATAAACATGTGCTATTATTAGCCTGTCCTCCAGCACTTGTGACATCAGTCTGACTGCAGCAGTCTCCCTTCATGTCTTGGCTTCGCCTATTACACTTCGTCTGACTCACCAGTGGACTGTGCCTCCCAGCTGGCCATAGGCTGACACTCTCTTCCACCTCATTACCAGGAAGGCCAGTGAATGAAGTGAATGCGCCTCCCAGTCTAGTTAGAGGTTGGCACCTGGGGCTGTACAATACCTTATGTCATTTACGTTGAAAGACAACTGAGAAAAACAGATGCAGTGAACCAGTTAGGCAAGTTTTGTGCAGCTGTGAGATTTCTTTTGAAGTTTCGCAGCAGTTTTACACGCGATGCAAATACGGACTGCATGCGATTCCATTTTTGTCAGATTGCAGATTTGGTCAGATGCTGCATAGCGGAAGAATATTTACCTAAACAATGCTGCAAGAATTCTTTAACGTCTCCACTGAACAACAACATACTGAGATTTTTCTCTCTGCGGTCTTACTCACAAACCAATTTAAAATATATTCGTGTGATTGTCACAAAATACTCACCCACTCTCTCCAAACACTGCGCTGGATGTAGATGCACATTTGCACCATTAAACTACTAATTTAATGACATACTGATATGCTCCATGATAATGCATGCTGTTATTTGTTTTGGTCTGTGAGCCCGATCTGTGTACAGTAAGTGCAGTCATAGCTCATTAAATTCTTAATAGAAAACAAAACACGATATATCAATTTTTTTTAAAAACTCTTATATATGGAAGTGTTCATTATTTTTTGATTTAATGATAGTGTTACTCTATAATGAGCTAGGCAGGAGGAACTGCTTCTTACACTAGTAATGCGGTTCACACCTAGTGTATAGCCCTATACTGCACTCTATATTCACCTGTTAAGTCTTTTTAAAGTGCAATCTCCATTATTAGCGGGTTGTTTGGAGCAAAAGCATAAGGTCACCTTTGTTTCTTTCAGAGGCCACGCCAGCTCTGCAATTTGAAATTTTGCCATTTTGCTAAAGACACTTAATTATGGATGGGCTGAAGTGAGCATTTATCATATTTCACACCCAATATTATGGCATATTTGTCAGGGCATTAATTTAGATTAATGGCACTGGGAGGGTTTTGGGTGATCTGCAAAGCCCTTGACAGCTCATCCCCTCAGAGTCAGATGGTTTTAATGAAGGTGGTCTGTACAGTAGCAAAACGTGCTGCAAAATGTTTTAGTTGCCGCAATTGCCCCAAACCGCCGTGCAGTCGCGCGTGTGTGTGTGTGTGTGTGTGTGTGTGTGTGTGCAAAATTAAGCGGAGGCAGGTGCTCAGACCAAATAAATAAATGAAAGAGTCAGGGGGAAACCTGTTCTTTAGTTAAGAATAGATAAAAAAGAACAGGAAAAAATGGGTTAGTTAACAGGGGAACAGTCACCTCAGACAGCTGCAGTGACCTCGGTGTTCTTCGTAATTTTGAATAATCTCTTGTTTAAAATCAGCACCTTCCCATTAGTTCTTTTGTTAGAACAGAGCATTGCAGACACTTGCAGGGCCACTAAAAAATTATGAGAGCGGTGCTAATTAACAGCCTGTGTTACTAAGGGGGTTAGTCAAATAGGTGTCGGACCACTCGTCGGACTCTACTGTATGCGACCACATGGCTTCTTATCATTAGGCCTACCTCTGGTTCAGCATCACAGTGCACTGAGAATCCCTGCATTATTCAAATGCATTTTGTGTCTCAGTCATCTGTCATGCAGAGGGCTGTCAAGTGCCATAAAAAGGTGGGTGGTGCTGTCGTGTGCTTCCCGCCTGCTGCTGAACTGAAATGAACTTGACACATAGGCAGAGGCGCATAAACATATATGGATATTTGTTGTGTGTGTGTGTGTGTGGGTGTGCATGGCTGGATGGAGGCAGATGCATTCTGGACGTTTACATCCTCTCCTACCTACTTTTGTATGCGTAATGGGACAGCTGTGTACTTTAAAACCCTTTTATAATACTGCATGAGTCAGGATTTTTAGGTTCCACAGTCCAGCGATGACAAGCTAATGTGTCACGCAAAAATAATCATCGTTAACCCTTGAGTTGATTTAAAAAAATATAGATAATATGCATGCTTTGTGCGGCTTTTTCTCTACTTTCCTAAAACTTTAGACAGCTTGTTTTTTACATATTGCCTGAATTAGCACCTTTTAAAGTCGTTTCATGAGATGGCAAGTCAATATTATTCAGCCGAGGAGCTCATCGGTCTTGCCGTATGCACATATTAATCAATGGCTGCTGTTTTCAGCTTTCGATGGTATCTTGATTTGTATCCCACATTTCAGACTAAAAGACATTATGAGACTCAAATATTAGATATCAAATATTAAAATCTTCTCTGCTGTGTCTTATCCTCTTATTGTGGCACATTGGCAGCATAGCCCAAATCCACCCCCTTGGTTGCCTCTCACCCCCTTCCCCTTTCACTTGTTTTAAAACGCTGCAGAGAATTTATTGCCCTAACTATCACCACTGGCCAACTGCTTTGGATTCGAGTCACATCAACTTGGGAGTCTGAATAATGCCTCTAAATGAGCCAAGTTCTCATTAAAGGAATTTCAAACACCCTACTTAGGCTTGATCTGTTGTCCACATTCCTATTGCTTTATCCATTAACAGGGTACATCCAAAAAGAAGCCTTGGAAACGAACAGGGAGCCCCAATTCCCCTCACCCTGCCTTTAATATGGACAGAGTGGTATGCACATTGGTTGACTTGGTTGCTTGGTAACAAGAAGCCAGGCATGTGATTCCCATCTCTGCTTTTTTAGATTTAATTATGAAGCTGTTTTATAAGTGATAGGTGGGTTAGCTCATTTTGGATATGTAACCATCTGAGATTATCTGAACTGACCCAGCTCAATATCACACAAACAAACCCAAGATCTGCTCCATTGCACTGACGTGAGTGCGGTGCTGGAGTGCAGGAAGACTCACAAAAACTATCACAAGGCAATGATTTTAATCCTTGATGCAATTTCCTCAGATTTCAGCTGGAAGTGAAAGTGGAAACAATATTGCTGGTTCGGTAGCTGACGCTAATAAACATAGTCATTTTCCGGGACAGAAGCTAAATCAAGCAGACATCAGAGCACTGAACCCCACTGAGTTAGCAAACAAAAGTCTTCTTGTTCTAACTCCAGAAGCTGCACTTTGTGCTGCTTGTGGCATTGCGGTCTCCTTTGCCCTCCCCTTGCTCGCTCAGAGAAGCTGCTGAATAGATAGATGGCGTGACTTTAGCGTGGTTAAAAGCACTAGGGGGTGGATAGAAAACATCTTGTCAGTGCAGGTTTTGATGAGAAACTATAGCTATGAGATGGTGAGATTAGTAGGTTTAGTTTTTATTAGACGACTTTTTCAGATTCTATGATATGTGATACATTATGAGATCCATGTAACGTTTAAAGTCACACAACAATTTAGTAACGAGTCTGCAGTCATGCTAGCAGCTCTGTAAGATTGTACTTAAGCACAGTGGTACTTCGAACAACATGATAATGTCAGCATGCTGCCATGCTCTTAATGACAATCTTAGCATGCTGATGTTTAGCAGGTATAATGATTATCATCTCTGTTTGCATGCTAATATCTGGTAATTAGGACAAACACCTCAAACCACAGCTGAGCATAATGGGAATGTCTTTGCAGGAATGTGATCAGACATGGAGTCTTGGGCAGACCATGAATCAGTGCTCCAAATTACATGTAAGACATTTTAGTTAAGGGATGCTTAAATATGGGCATGTTAAGATTTCACAATATATGACAACTTTGACTTGCAGATAGTGCTAGGGAAAAATAAATAGAATTACCAAGGACAAAGTGGTGGATGAACCAATGGACCAACAGACCAACACCAAGCCACTAGCAAGGATAAAAAAAATCATTTATGCACCGTGTCATTTCGCCAATCTTGTGGACGGTGTAGTACTTGCAATATTGTGATCAGTGATGATAATGCTAAGTTTTGATGATAATCCTAATTTTATCAAAAGTTGTAGGTTCTAAATGTAAAAAAATATATATCCTATTATAATTTTGTGTATCAATTAACCTAATACAAAGTGCAGAATGAATTTAAGGCCAACCAGGTGGCCTCCTAATAGTATTGCATGAAGAATAAGAATCCAAACATCTGAAGTGCCTTAAGTTGCCTTTTGAACAATGTGCAGAAAACAGAACAACTTCTATCCTTGCATATATAACCACCGAATGCAGCAGTAAACACTACTATCTGTAAAACTAAATTGATGGTTAATGAATTCTTTTCTCACATAATCCTGGAATGGACTCTTGCTTTGTGTGATCAGTGTCTTATTTGGTATATTCAATAATTACTTGTTTATTCCGAAGCTCTAGGTTCCACTAACTGACATTTGTCATAATATTATACAAGCTAATTACAATACTATAATTATAATAATAATAATCCAATACTATTCAAGTATTAGTTGAAATGACAGTTGAATTTTAAATCTAATTCAAAATGAATGGTGCTTTAATAGTTCAAGGAAGACAGCCATAAATACTTTATATGAAACTCTCAGCTGTGCCAATACAAGTGCATGTAAGTGTAGGTTGACCCTCAACAGATGCTCTTCATGGATGAAGTGATGTATACTGCTTTTTGAAGTAAAAGGTACTCTGGATCGAGCCTCAGAGATTATCTGAGAGGAAGTCCTCTGTTACTCAAAGTACCTTACAACTAAAAGTTTACGGTACTTTTTAAAGACGGGGGTTGGGATGTCATTAATTGTTCAGATCCCCAAAGCCGCAGAAAGTAGAGTCAGAGAATGAGTAAAAAAAAAGCGGAAAGTGTGGGATGAAGCTGCAGCAGTGAATAACTGCACAGCCTGCGATTGGAAGGAAAAGATAATGAGAGAAAATCTCCAACTGATTTGTGGTCTTGTGAGATTTCCCTTGGAAGTTACTTCTGCTGCAAGTGTCACATGCTTAAAATGTGAAGTGTGAAAGTAGGTGTCTCTGATGTGTGGTTAGAATGTGGTTTTCGCCAAATGAAGGATTTTTTCCTCAACTAATCAGAAATTGATCGTGAAGGTCAGTGAATGCAAGCTGCCAAACCGTGGCTGACCGAGACATTAAAACAAGGAGAAACAGAAAAGGCTCATTTGTAATGAATTATTGAGAATGTCATATAATGAATCCTGTCTCCTGTCTCTGCGGGGTGCCTAGAGACACCGGAATTGCTGATTGCACTAACTTCAAATGAATGTATTGCATTTTGCATTAACTTATAAATATAGTCATGGAGAAAGTGTCTGGGCTCATTAGTTTTAGTTATTTACGTGTCATTGTATATTAAATAAAAAGCTACATATAGGATATACTGCAAATTTACGAATAATTATGCTCAATGCAGAAGGGAGCAGTATTAGTCATTATCAAAATGCATGTCTTTTCTTCAAATATTTGTATTTCTATTAGTGATCTGCTGAATCTGTCATCACAACACGAAGTGTTTGTTGTCAGTGCCAGTGCGAAGAATAAACAAATAATACAGGATGTCAGTTTTTTTTTCTTGGTTTCCCGTGTCTGCTTCTTTGTTATGCATTAAGGGAAACTAACCTTCACTCCTGCTGGGTATCCTGCCACTTATAATGATGTTCATTTTATGCCCATGTGGTGCTGATGAAGAATGTCTGTCTTAAAGGGATGGACTTTCTTCCATTATTAAAGACTGATACATGTGGAAATAATTGACTTAATTTTATACATCACTATCAATGAGACTTTCAATGGGTTAAAAAAATCTCATCAGCAGACGGATGTGTGCCTAAGTGCCATCACTGCCTGCCTCAGGATTGCAACTAGAAATTAACAGCAGGGAATGCTAATTGTTGCCATGAAAAAAAATGTAGACGTTAAGTGAAAAATACGTATGGAGGTTTTTAATGGGAGAAACCTCGACAAGCAATAAAAGTTTGCCTTGTGGGACTAGACAAATCAATAATGTTATGTAAGCAGAACGTTTATGAATTCGAATTGGTCTTTTATGTGTAATCTACAGTGTGGTATAATTGTACAGCACGAATGAAGAGTTTTATTACAGTCACCACAGAGGAGAAACACAAATCTGCGGTAGCATCCTGGGTAGATTACATCGGAGTCATCCCTATGTTCCCCAGGTCCTATGTTCCCCGTTTTTCATAAAAAGGGTCCCCGGTCTCAATACATACTGGGGAACATAGGACCCTCTTTCTAAAAAAGGGTCCTATGTTCCCCGCTGTTGCCAGTCACAGACAAAGCGGGGAACATAGGACCCAGGGAACATAGGTACGCTCCCGATTACATCAAAAGTATGCAATAGAGTATTTATTGCATGTGAAACTATTACTGTTTAGTTTAGGTACAACAGCAGAGGTAGCAATTAATAGCTAAAATATCTGTTTGGCATCTCAAACACCAAATGAGCAAATGTCTTGTATGACTGAGCACATGTACCACGTGGTGGAGCGCTGGCTGGTTTGGACTGGGACTTATGAGCTGGTCTGGAAATAAAGGCTGGAGAACAGGAGCTGTGTGGGAGCTGTTGGACTAGTTCTACCCAAATATCAGATAAAAAAAAGCCAATGAGATAGACTAGCATTGCATCTCTTTATTTTGCAGCAGGTTACAGTCCTTCATAGCGTGTGCATGATTTGCACAGTTTTACATTTATTGTACAATCAATATTGTGTTAGCATTAAACAATTACAGCTCCCAGGGGTCTGAAACATATGAGTTGCTGTCAAAACCTTAAACATACTGAATGCAAACAAAGTAATTCTGATTTATTGGTGAAGTGCTTTGAATATACTATATAGTATCAATAGCAGACACTAACTTAGTTAAGAATAGAAACAGAAACTCTAGTACAAGCATATAAGCAGTCTAAAGAACAAGGATCTTTAGAGTGTTTCTTTGTCAAACCAACAGTCAGAATCCCCAGTACATTCAATTTACCAGAACGCAGGACAATCAAAGTCTTGGCATTTGCAAAGCTGGAACCAATGAATGTGCCAAGGTACCAAATAGGCTTCTGTCAATGGACTAAGAGGGTAATAGAATAACAGTTTAGTGATAAAGTGAGCTAGATCGTTCTTGATTCTTGCTGACAATGTGAGACTGCTGTGATTATTCTAATAATTCCAACGTGGCAGTAAATTTAATAACAGCTGCAGTTTATGCTGTAAAATCCAAAGTTAATAAAAACTAACATAATTAAATAAATAAAAAGTTATTACAAAATCTTTTTTTTAAAATTGTTTAATTTTATTTGTGATCATCATTTACCCACATGTCCATCAATATTCTGCCAAATGTTTGGGAACTGCTACTCTATAGCAAAGAAAAGGAGCAGAAAAAGGCTTCAAATATGGATAAATGCATAATCAAACTGTCAGAAAAGCAGAAGACAAAACTAAATAATAGTGATTTTAGTGCTAAGCCTCTCACTCATTTCTGTATTGGTAGAGTGCAAATGGTTTTACACAGTTTCCCTTAAAGTGAAGTCACACCCAGGTTCAGTCATGCAGCAGCACTCACTAACAAAAAAGGCCTTTTATTTATTCAGTTCTAATTTTTGTATCCTCATTTATTAACTTACGTATCTGTATGTTCATATTGTGTGCTGCCTTAAAACACAAACATACCACTGAATTAAACACTGCATTGATATTTTAACATGGTTTCTGTGATTTTTCTTTTAGGGAAAACAAGTTGTAAAGCAGTACAGGGCAGATAAAACACAGATATACTATATGGAAATATATCTGTTGTATTTTATGTGGGCAGCTGGAAAAATAAAATGTAGTTACTCCTACTTACAAATGCAGCAAGCTGTTGGAAAAATTAACAAAACCTGTACTCACACCGCTTCCAGTGGGCTGTTGCTGAACTTTTTCCCATTGGAATATTAGAAGAATCAAAAGCAGAGAGGCAACAATAAATAATAAAAAGCAAATTTATATCTGCTAGCCTAGAAGTTATAGTCCTCTTTTGAAAAATGTATACATAATGTATCCACCAAGCTTAAATCATGCATATATTTCTGCATTTCTGCATCTGCGAAACACAATCCATTTTTATTTTTTTGACATTTACAGTAAATAATAGTTTTTTTATTTTCAACTGAGTGCTGCTGCAGAGTCTGTTTCCTCCTCCTTTATGATGAGTTTTCATGCAATAAAGAGACTGAATGCTTAATCTATGGCGATGTTAAATTATACTTGTTTTCCCCACACGCAACCATCTGTACTTTTCTTTCTATATATCATGCATACAATTTTAGGCATTGTCAGTTCGTTTTTCATACAACTGAGACAGTATTAATTGAAGGAAATCATCCATCTATAATCCTGCTATGCTATTTCTTGTCTGCATCGTATTCTGCAGAACGTAGTACACTGTGCCCTCTGATTACCCTCTATTTTTATCACATCTCTTGTCCATGGAGATTCAATTACTGGCTGAACATAGTTGATTTATGTGACCATTCAGTGCTGCCTGATTTAAAATCAGGAGGAAATACAGAAAATATACATTCATCAGTGCCTCTAAATGCTATAATGAGGTGAAAGGAGAGCCATTTAGTACACCCATTTGGTGTCTTATCCTTTTTCTACAATCTAACTACCTAACTCTGTGTGTGGAACTATTGATGTCCTTGAACTTTTGCCTAGTTTAATAAATTCTAATTAGATTAGAACAAGAAAGTGCAATAAAAGACAGCATCTTTTCCTTTGCTGATTAGAGTTGGGGCGAAAAAACAATATATGCACGTGGCTCCATTTTATTTTTTGCATTGAGAAACTCATTAATGCTCCTCTCACAGAAGTGCATGGGAAGTGGGAGAAAATGGTTTTGTCATTCAGGCTCACAAGCCGATCTCATTTTGGTTGTTGGGTGAGAAACGCGGAATGAGCAAGTGGCTGACTTCATAGGAGGAAATGCCGGGTGCTTTAGTGTGGCAGCGGTGAATAATAAGTATGTATTGATGATTTAACGCATGTACAAAGCCACATTTATTCATCACGAGTATCTCTCAGAATTACAAGTTATTGCAGACTGTTTGATGAATTTAAACACTGAGAGTCATTTTGTCATATCCATCCAGGCACGACAACAATAAACTGCGAGGCTTTCTGTAGAATACTCGCCATAGCGGTGACAGACAAATTATTTTCTGCAAATTAACTGCTTCACCTGGCACCATCAGTGAGTTGGAGAAAGGGATATGTTTTAAATCACCCTCTTTTCTTGAGACTTACGGCGCTGTTGCTGAGAGGCAGAAGAACCGAGGGCTTTGACTGCATATCAGACAGGTACATCGACAATAGCGTGAACTTGCTGACAATAGGTCAGACAGGCTATTCAGCCAAAGCTATTGGGGGGCTCGGGTGTCATGGGCCTTTAAAACGCCACGTTCCTCTGCAGTGAGTGTGTCGCGAGCTCCCTATTTCAGTGCTCCGCGGAGCACAGCTGAATGGACAGCAGCCATTGTGTGCCCAGATAATGCACTTCAATCATCCTTAATGTCATCATAGCCAAAAAGGCCCAGAAGCTGACTTGAAGGGGGCTTTATTTCCTCCCATATCCAAGAACAAAAATGGGAGCTTTAATAACAAGATTAAGGACTGTGATTGTTTTTGCACACTAATTATACTGACCAGCTGTACTGAGCTGTGGATGTGGATGGAAATGTGGAAAAGTGCTGAAGCTGTTTTTGATGCGCATTACTTGGTGGAAAGCAATTAAACAATCATGGGAAGGAGAAAGCTGATAATATAATTTACCTTGTTAAGTTAAACGTTTTTTTCTTTCTTTTTTTACATAACACTTAATATTCTGGACATGGCATGCTGCAGGGGAAGCTTGTGGTGCGGTAATCAATTCCATACATTGGCCAACGGTAAGATGTTGAATGGCTAATTGACCACAGTAATGGTGCATGGCTATGTGGTGGTGGACGATGGAGACGTTCACATTAAAAAACAATTAATTTCCAATACTAATGTCACTCTTGGCTGCCTCTGCTGCTGCATATAACAAGGAGCTGTCACTGATAAGTCATTCCATACTCCATCTAGGATTTGATCCAGGCTAAGCAGAGTTAGACTCCCCACGTTTCGCCGTTTCCTTTTCAGACTCACCTGATTAGAATTTATTGTTCTCTTTCGGTTGATGACTTTATTTAACATCTTTCCTCCTGTGTTTTGCAAAGCTACGATGTCATGGTCTGGTCATGGACTGATTACATTTTCTGCTTCTAGCCAGTGAGCCAAATTTCTTCTTCTCTTGTTTACGCTATTTTTTCCCCCCAAGCTGCAGCAGGCAACTCTGCACATTACCAATTCCAGATGGAAGCAAGACATCACTCTGAAAGTTGGAATAACTTCACAATCCAGAAATCATAACATGACTTCATTAACTGCAAATTTGAGCTGTGATTTCACTTCGTTAGGGGCTCGGCAGTGTTAGAAGTGATTTTAAAAAAAGAAGCCAGCAGGTTGTGCCATCACTGATGAATACTGCTTTCTGGTTGGGGAGTGTTTTTCTGGCGGCTGTTTCGCGGACAGCTTGTTTTCATTCAACTTTTGATTTATTACTTTTTTGTGCATGATGGTTTATTTATTTATATGCGCTTGGATTTTTTAGTTTGGTATGGTTACAGTGCACTGAAGCCCTATCGAAATGAAATATCCACACTGAGGCAATAGTTTGATCAACAAACCACAGTAACCTAATTTTCCTTACAGTCTGTGTGTCAGGGATATGTGTCATAGTAAAGTTAATGTCTAGACGGATGAGTCAAACCACGGAAACATCTCTCTCGGTTTCTTCTGTTATTTTTTTCTTCTTCTGATAAATGAATTCCATCCAGTACAGGGGTGTTTTTGTGTTATCTCCTTCACATTGGCAATGCAGCTGTTTGTACACACACAAACTGTGTCTCCTGGTCAAGGAGAAAGTCCCGAAAATGACAAAAGGCGCAAATGAATGGAAACGATCTCTTATTTGTTTACAGTCTGCTCTTTCATCAGTTCTCATAGTTGATTCCAAAGGGCTTCTAGTGGATAATAACCAGAGAGGTTTTTCAGAATTACAAAAAAAAGAAAAGAAAACATCATGAATTAATTATTCCAGTTTTTTTAAATGCACCCTTCCTTTTCACACAAGTAGTCTGCCCTACTGAAATTACAATTATCCTTCACAAAGACTCAGCATAATTTCAGCGGCACTATTCAGCATAATTTAAAATTCATGCAATTCTTCTTTGCTATATTACTTTAGTGCTTAGCATCTCTTTGATATGTAGTTACAAAAGTTTGAAAAACAACACCTTGAATACATGCATTGAAATTGAAAAGTGTAAACAGCATCATGCCGGGGCAGGTTGGTGCGATTCAGCATGCAGGTATTATTTTTGTGACAAAAAAGGCAAAGGTTATTTGTTTAACTGTTGTTCTGTTCCAAAATCTTTTACATAAAACTGTGAAACTAAGACTGTTAAAATGGGTCAGATTTAAACCCATTACATAGCCACTTTGCTTGGTGTGTTTGTCTCGTGAATGTTATGGGTTTCCAGAGATCATCAAGTGGTTAAATCCCCTGTCTCTTGAACTAAATGCTCCTATTGTCCTGGGAATGAATCCCTACAGAGCTTTGCTATGTTTCCAACTCTCGCTCTCCCTGAACACTTTATAAAAGTCTAAATAAAGAATAGAAAATACTACAAGTCCAGGGACTGCCAACCTTACTTTGAAAGGAGCTCTTTTGTAGATTGTGGGAATTCACCTCTTTCATTGCATAGAATAAAGAAATGATTTTAGCAATATAGGGCTATTAGTAATTGTAAATGGTTAAGAACAATCTGTGTGACTTCTTTCTTTCTTTTTTGTCATTGAATTCCTTCTTAATAATCACATGTAATCTTGTATTTGGTGCTGAAATATCACAACAGCCTATGAGGAGCTCGTTGTAGTGTCAGTGAAGGGCCTCCTCAATGGTGCAATTGTTGATTTTTTTCTCTATAATACTGCAAGATCTTGACCTCACTCTGTAAAGTGCCCTAAAAAGACTTATGTTATGATTTAGTGTTAGATAAATAGAACTGAATTGTATTGAATTGAATTTGAGGTAGGGCTGTTGCTCATCCAGTTACGTTTGACTGAAGAGTGGCATGTTAGTGTCTAACTACTGAGGGCAAATAAGATTCTTTGAAATGGGAATAATTAAGTTAAATGAATGCAACCTAAATATGGTATGCGCTTGGTTATGAAATAAGAACAGTCGTTTCAACCCAGTGCAGCCATGCGTGGCTCAGAAACTTGTAATAACTGTGTTGGTTCTTGTGTTCCCAGACTTGGCATCACAATCCATTAAATGAAAATCCTATTGCACTGCTGTTGTGCTCCGACTTGTCTGAGGACATTTCAGCATCACGTCTGTGTCCTTGTAATTATTTTGGAGAGCGTATTTGGTTTAACATGAGCTTAGCCAATGAGCCAAGACAGGGCATGTTGCAGGCATCTTCCTCATGACTAACTTGCATATGACACAATGTTCCCTGCGCTGATAGATGCAGGGTGGCAGTCTGAAGCAGTGGGTTTTACCACTGCAAAAGGATCAGACATGATTGGTGCTGTGGAAAAGCTGACAGCATGAATTATGAAAGTCTCATTAGGGGCTGTTGGAAATGATTTATCTTGCTCCGAAATATGGTCATCCGACCACATTCGCCTCCATGGTTACAGAGTCCATATTGTGTTTTGCTCATTTAATTTCTTAGGTGTATCATTTTCCGTTCAGAGCGAGGAATTTTCATGGACGCCAAACCATGACTCTATTAAATCGAAGGTCACTACTTGGTATGCCAAGCAAAATGGCTCAGAAAAGGACAAGGTATGCTCTTTGAAAATTGGCTGCAGTCACAAAGGTGCTAAAAAATGTGTCATGTTTCTCACTTGACAGATGCATTGCTTGGCATGGTGGCGTTGAGCTTGGCAGTGCGTGCGACTGCCGGGTCATCTACTGGGGTTGTGTGTTTCTATAGCCATGCCAAAATTTGCTACCATAGTTTGCCAGTCTCCCTTAGCAGGAGCATTGTAGTAAAGCATATCTCTTATTAATTATACAATTAAAAAATAAATACATAAAGAAGTCAATTAAGATCATGTCCTGTTGAAGAATGAAAAAAAAAAATAAAGAAAATGTGTTTTGAGGCAATTGGCCAAAACTTTCAAGAGTATATTTTATTAAATGCTTGAGACAAGATTCTCAGATTTACAAGCATCTCAATATACAATGTGTACAATGTGTAGTTTCTATACTTTTCATATATCCTGACTTCTCTTTCTGAAATGGTTTCATTAGTAATCCGCTTCCATCCTTGTTTCTGTCAGTGCACAGTAGTCCTTTCAGTTGTGTCCCTGCAGCAGCCCCACTTTTAGTCACGGGTGGTTCAGCAGTGTCGCCTTTTGAAAAAGGCTGGTGGTTTTGCAAGTTATAAGCTGCAATCTTGGCATTGCTTTCACTTTAAAATGCTCCATAGGCGGATCCATTTTCTGATAGCATCATGCAGCTGAACTGAGAGCACGACACATTGCTCGCATTATCAAGCAGAGGATGCATCTTTGTGAGAAAAAAAACACAGAATAAATGACAAGGAAATGAGCATCTTTATTTGGTGTTGTTTTCATTTTTACCCCCTTCTTATCTGAAACAAAACGAGGTCTAATTTCCAGAGACTGATGAGCAACCATTTGTTTACAACCGGAGTAATGAGGATGATCCGTTTTATGTGATACTTGGCGGTGGCAGTTTAATATAATTTAATGTTTAAACTGTGGAATCTGCATCTAAACTGCAGCTTTTTGACAGTGTACATGTTTGAATAAATTGAAGCGATATGAAAACAGAGTGTTGAAGCCCTGTTCCCTGAAGTGTATGGAAAAAGAGGAGGAATGATCTGCTCACGGCACCCAGCAACAGGGCTTCTTGATGCAGTGCTTTGATAACGTCAGAGCTCCATCTAGGTTGCTTTGTGAGGTACTGCTCAATAACCTTGTGATTTAACATTGTGCTGTAAATTATCAATGCAATCTCCAGTAGCCACTCATTTGCCTGCGCATCAGCAACACAAAATATATCCTCTCTACTTAAGCCAAGCAGCATTCGGAGTGCTCGTCTCACCGCACTCACTCCAGTTTTGGGCGAGTTCACATGACTTTTCAATGAGGTGCAGTGGCAGTTGCACGGAATTCTAATTTGGCTTCAATCTAAGTCATTAGGAGAGTCAACAGGAAGCAAACAGATGGCAGAAGGAATATGATGGATAATTGTATGTCTCAGAGGACAATTCGTAATTTGTATCTGATTCCGTGCAACCCCCTCATTTTCTTAATGAAGGACTAATTGAGTTTTTTACATTGGCTCAAGCATATGGTCCCACCACTAGTGAAGGGTTTGTATAATGGCAGTAAGCAGATATATTGAGGGTGGTGGAGTGGAATTTTTTAAGACTGCGTCTGAGCTTGGACTAACTAACGTTTGGCTGCGGAAGTGTATTCATGAGCTAAAAAGTGATGTGTCCTCATTACGTCATTATCATCATATCAGTCATTATCATCATATTTATGATTTGTTTCCATTGAAAAGTAGTCTTTCACGGTTTTGTCTAAAACACTGATATACTTACTCTGAGAAAATCAAATTCTGTCCTGCCTCTAAAATGTTGACTTAGTAGCAGAATCTGTACTTTGAATAAATGTATATTTGATGTTTTTTTTTTATGTCATGTATTTCTTTATATATTCCTCTGTTACGCATAAAGACTGATTTCCGTGTTGCTTTTCTCTGAAATGTGTCTTTGTAATAACTTTTCTTTCTCTTTTTATTTTAGTGTACGTGTTATTAATTGTAGTTGTTGTGTTTGTCTTTTTTTGTAGAAAGAAGTGCTTATTTTTTCTGAAGATTAGATGTTAATAACAAGGAAGTGAACAGTTCATAGATGGGGGTCATTCTTATCTTTAGTAAAGGCTCAAATCTTTTTTATAGTTTGACATCTATTTAAATATATTTCCATAATAATTCATGACTCAAAAAGAAGTCCGATCTATCTAAAAATGGACTGACAACTCAGAGAGATAACTACCTTTGACCAAAATTAGTCAGCTTGGCCGTTGATGAACGCATCAGAGACGAGCCCGGGTCAGGGAGGTATTCCTCTTCCTGGTCTGTGAGGTCCGTTGTCTCTATTTTTGGGAAATTACACTTTCACAAAGTGCAGCGGTAATGAAGTGCCTCTCATTAAAAGCTGCATTTGTGACAATCAGTCAGTCAGGCAAGAATGCATGGAGGGCAGTAAGTGAAGCGCTCCTGACAGAAGCTACTCATAGGGTTTTCTGAGTAAAGGCTCATTTCATGCAAGGTTAGACACATCAGTCATTGGACATGGGGCTGGCTTTTACTGCCTTTCAATAAAATTACACATGAAACGTGCCCACACAGTCAAGATGAACCTGGAAATGAAATGTCTACCGTTGGAGCGTGTGCGGCTGGAATGACCACTGCTGGTGTCTGAACTTAAAATTCGCTGCATGCAGTGGATCAAAGCCTCGGTGATGACAAAGGTCACGGGCCCAGGGAACTTTGGCTCCCTTTGATTGTGTGCTAAGTCTTTATGTGTTTGTAATCTGTATTGCATGTACTTAGTAGTGGGACATTAATTAAATCAAACATGAATATCTTTGTAAATATGGCCACTAATTAAGCTTGAAAGCATGAGTGAGCTGTGATGGGAAAAAGCTTTGAGGCCACCAACTCAGGCTCACATAAATTGTTTGGCTTAGGCAGGAAAATATTGTAGCACAGTATCCATGTTTGCACACCTTTGACACCGTGATGAAGGCCTGTGGGCCATAACACATGCAGGAACACCGTTGCCTCAAATTCTGAGCCCTGTTATATTTCCATTACGACCATCATTTATTATCATCTGCTGAAGTTACAGCCCAGTGGTGGCTGTTGTGTCTGTGTAGCCAGTAATTTGAGCAGACATTTTGTTACATTTTGGCCAAAGATTTTTTTCATTCTTTTGGCGGCTCCACAGCTGCCATGGCTGTTTCTCCTTCTGCATGCAGTGCTGGCTTTGCTAAGAGATGCACCCCTGGAGATCAGCCTCCAAAGCTGATTGGAAGAAAAGAGTTATTTTCTTTCCTTTTTGAGAGTGGCCAGACATATCTCACAGTAAGATCAATTTACAAAGGAGGCTTATTCAAGAGACTAACCACCCAATCATTTCAGCTTCTTAAAGTTGACAGGAACTTTTTTTGTTGTTGTTTTTTTTGCTCAAAATAGCATAATCTCATTCCCCACCTCTTTATTACTCACCTGACTTGTTGATAATCCCTGGTAAGCAGGCAAAATGGCTGCCATTATAAATTGATGGCACAGCACGGTGGCAGAAAGCAGTCTTTGCTTGCACCTTTTGAAAGACCTTTTTTTTTCGCAACCACTGGAAGTAATTGCAGGTTTGATGCGGCAAAGTGTTACTGAATGAAGCACTAATTCTGCCTGTTCCTTTAGCAAAATAGAAGCTTTAAAAAAAACGTGAGAGACTGTACTTGTGTGTGAGTGCTTGTACGCATTTCATAACCACACTTTCCGATGTGTTTTAACTCTTTCCTGTCACAGCCTTTAATATATGAGCTGTTCAAAAATCAGATTTCATAGCATTAAAAAAAAGATGTCAGACACATTGGTTAACCTGCTCGGATGTCTAAAATGCCAATGAATGCTAAGGCGACCAATCACAGAAAGAGGCGTGTTGGTTTAAATTGACATGGTACCATTTTTGTTTATGTGCATCTATATTCAGCTGCAAAAAGTATCTGTAAATCTGTTGAGAAATTCTGCTTGTATTGTCTCAGAGAGACGCTAAAACGTGTTTATACTGTTTGATAGAGCTGACTCTTTATCTAAAGGGCAATATATTGTACAAAGGGAATAATGTAGATGGTTGCAGAGTAATAATACATTGTTTGAATATAAGTCCATGAAAGAGGTTAGGAGAATATCCAGCAAGTACAAGCATATATTTAACCAGTAATCCTGCCTCTCCATGTGCGCTGTATCTATATCAGCACTTTTAAGCCACGGTGATGACAGGTTATTATGTGGATGGTGGCCTTTGCATCACTTTGTCTAGTAAATACTGTAAGCTGACTGTCTTTCCATTACAGTAACTGCATAATCTGCTGGACACATATATGTGAAATTGTAATCCCAAATTATTACTAATGTCACGTATCGATGATAAACCAAAACACGTTGTGTATAAACTAATTGAGGTCTACATTTAAAAACTATTTATATGGCGTTGACCTTGTGTTAAAAAGTGTTGTGGAAGAAAATGTGGCGATTGCTGTTTTGTCTACCAAGGTCACCGAAGCAATTGGGCCCCTCTATTTTAAGCAAATGTATTCCACAAATCCTGCACACAACCTATTGCGTATTCCTGGAAAGTAACCCCACTATTCCTCAATTTGGTCAATCATGCTAAATTGAAAGGGCACCAGAGTAGCTGTAAAAATGCAATTATTAATTCTTAGCCCCAAAACACACATGCTTCTGCGGGGGCATGTGCATGCAAAACAAATGAATCCCCCATTGCAAAAAAAGGAAAGAAAACTAACAGTGATGGATTCCTCTGAATGGCATTGTCTCTCACTTGTTGTTGAAGAGTGATGGCTGATGGATATCAATAATAAGTATTCTCTTTAGTCTGGACTGACAAACAGCCACCTCATAAATCTTAAAACTTAATTTTCTTTGAAGCAGACAGCTTGAAAGTTCTCAGTACTGGCCCAAAACTACAAAATTACGCTGTCTCAACCCAGAGAAGTGTTTCTAAGTAATGACATGCTAAATGCATCATCTGTACTTTCTACCTTGTAACACAGTGGAGACACATTGTTTTGGGTTGCTTTGACAAATGGCAACAGCCTACACTTCCAGTTATTAAAATTCCGGTTTGTCTCTCATGTTTACCATTATATGGCCACGGGCTTGAATACAATCCTCGTAGTTCAATTAAACCTTACTGCTCAGTACTTTTTTTCTGGTGTCATGTTTTGACACCCTGCTCTTTTTCATTCTACCCCGGGCTCCGTGCAACACAACGTTTCGGATTAACATCTTTGGCTTTGTGGCTTCAAAAGAGACTCCGGTTTCATAGACTTTAAAACAGAGACGTGTTGTACACTTAATCAGCCAGTTCCCATTTGTGTACCAACAGGTTGAGCTTTTGTAATGACTTCCTGTCCAGACTGATGCAGAAATAATTACTCAAACGCCCGTCATGAAATGATGAATCCGTGATGATGAAACGCTTTCATTTAAAAACGTGTGAAGTTTGATTCATACAGTGCGTGCTCTGTAATAACTGTTTGCCATTTAAATATCTCTCTGACACCACGCTTAATGACATGTTGCAGTGCTTCTGTTGTATTGTTCATCATGAGCTGCGGAGAGAGACATGAAATTAGGTGTGATTGACTGGAGGGCTAATATGACTGCCGAGTTGATCAATGCTTTGCAGAGGCGAATAATTATGAAAAAGTATGATTAAGATCAATTATTTCTGAAACCAGTCTTGCTGATTAGTATTTAAAAAGGACAATATAGACTGTAACAGCCTCTGGCACCATATACAGTTTGTCCTTGATATAACAGACCGGGTTCTTTTTCTTCTGTTGCATTGTTGGCATGGAACACAGCACAACTAGGTGTATATGGTTTGTGCATATTCTCAGCCTTTTCCTGCATTGTTAATATTTAATGTTATTTAACAGTAAAGGCAGTAAAAGAAGCCATATAATTTTGAAGGTATTGTTTTTTATCCATCCCGTCCTGCTGAGCCAAGTGGCAGTAGAGTGCTACTGTGTGCGGTATTATAGCTTTTAGTGTTTAGTATCATTTGTATAAATTAATTTAAAAAAAGCTGTGTGCCCTGCTTTTCCTTTTCCCAACGATTTCCTACAAAGTAAGCAGACATTCAGGCGGACTAAATCAGACAGCCCTTTTATTCTGCCAAATGAGGGATGGCTTCGTGATTCAAGACACCGTAGGGTAGAGCATGAAATGCAGTAAAGAGATAACATGTCAAAGAATCTACAGCAGTTAGCTTTACATGACTGAACATTAGACAAACTGCCTGCTGTTCGTCCAACCATCAGTGTACCTCCGCAGCCTTTGTCCGGTGCAGAATTCACACTGTGCTCCCTGCTTAATTTCAGCAAAAAAACAAAAAACACACAGATGTGGGCACAATCAAATCAAACTGAGAGACCTTTGAACAAGCGTCTGAAGCTTGTTACTTTGTGCAGTCACGGTCCTGAAGATCCCAATCAGCATCAAAAGGGCTGCAATGTTTGTTTCTACCTGGCGGCTTTCCCTCGTCTCTTTATACCCTCTTAATATTCAAATTTTTTATGCAAACACGGTTTTCTCAATGCTATACCGAGGAGTGATGTTGTTTGGAGCTGAAAACTCGCTTTTTTGTCCTAATTTGTTTGTTTTTTCTTAATCCAACCATGGAACATGTTTGTTGATATGATTTGCATAACGCCAGCCGTCTGATGCATGGATCAGACAACTGTCCTTTTTTTTTTTTGTAGTCCAGCGTTACCGTATAATTAGTCACAAAATGTCTAACTTTGTGTAAAATGATCAGATCAGATGAGACGGTAGATGTCCCCCCCATAAGCCTCACTGCGAGGGAGGTCAGCCTTTCTAGGATTCCAGTTTGCTGTAGGGAGCATAGATAACTGAGGCTGCAAACTATATTAGAAATGATGATTTAAACACCCCTATCAATGGCTGATGCATTGTATTGTCTAATGTACTAACATAAGTTATGTGTGAATCTGTTGTTGATGCATCACCTGTATTGCCTATTTGCAGATGATAAAATCACCTCATTAGGCCCACACTGCCAAACGTAATGCTAGTTTTTAATTAAAACGAGAGCTCAACAACAACAACAAAAAAAAACATTTGCATGAGCTATTTAAGTGAGTAAAATATGGATTTTGTCTCACAGTGTGTCGGATTTACTCAAAACAGCTGATGCAAATTCTTATCTAAATGCAATATTTCTAGCATCACTTTTCTCAGTGTGGCGTCAGAACACTGTATTCATCGTCTCTTTGCTCCTTTGTGGGAACCAAAGAGGGCATGCATTGTAATGAACACAGCTCAGAATACATTTGTCTTACAATATTTTGGACTTGGTCAACCAAAAAAAAAAAGAAAAAAAAAATCACACAAAGATTACAAACTGTTGAGGAAACCGTGGATCAATAGCATGTTATGTCCATGAACCCCCTCCTCTGTGGCTTTCTGATGGCTTACACATTTTTACTTTCATTTGTTTTTCTTTTTCTTTTCGGGGTGTGCAGGAG
>OMNN01042144.1:0-14512 GCA_900302755.1 Chromis chromis
GTGTCATTACGATAATTTAATTCGGATACGGTAATTAAATTCGGATACGAACGTCGTTGCGCTTTACAGCCAATATAGTGTAATTACGGTAATTTCATTCGGATACGGTAATTTATTTCCGATACGAACGTCGTTGCGCTTTACAGCCAATATAGTGTCATTACGGTAATTTCATTCGGATACGGTAATTAATTTCCGATACGAACGTTGTTGCGCTTTACAGCCAATATAGTGTCATTACAGTAATTTCATTCGGATACGGTAATTAAATTCGGATACGAACGTCGTTGCGCTTTACAGCCAATATAGTGTCATTACGGTAATTTCATTCAGATACGAATTAAATTACGGTAATGACACTATATTGGCTGTAAAGCGCAACGTCGTTCGTATCCGAATGAAATTACCGTAATGACACTATATTGACTGTAAAGCGCAACGTTGTTCGTATCCGAATGAAATTACCGTAATGACACTATATTGACTGTAAAGCGCAACGACTTTCGTATCCAAATTTAATTATATCCGAATTAAATTACTGTAATGACACTATATTGGCTGTAATTTTCATTCGTATCTGAATTAAATTACCGTAACCGAATTAAATTACCGTAATGACACTATATTGGCTGTAAAGCGCAACGTCGTTCGTATCCGAATGAAATTACCGTAATGACACTATATTGGCTGTAAAGCGCAACGTTGTTCGTATCCGAATGAAATTACCGTAACCGAATGAAATTACCGTAATGACCGTAATGGTAATTTCATTCATACTCCCCCAGATATCAGTTGGATTTTTTCCTGAGAGCGCAAACTGTGACATAATTACGGTATTCCAAAGTTTGCCTCGCCCAAACGTGTCGCCGATGACGCACTAGGACTTAAAGGGTTAACATGCGACCTTAATAAATTGTTCATCTGAGACCTGAAGGATTCTCCGACTCATTCTTGGGCAGTCAGTAAAAGAACCTAACAGTAGTGATGCTGGTTAGAAGCGCTTGTAACGGAGTTTTACTGGATTATTGCACTTCTTTGTAGTGGTGGTGGAAGTATCCTGCTTTTAACAGATTTTGCCAGCAAAGGTCGCTTAGACTCTGTTGTAACTTGCATTGAGCCGTCATTTGTGCCGAACAGCTCGACAACGGAGGCAGCAAACAGGATTTTTGACCTCTTCTAAAATCATTTGAGCTGACAAGTTGAGAAAATGTTAACGGTTTCATATTTATGTAAGATACAAGCAGCATAAATAAACAGCATCAGCAGCTTTTAGACCCGCTGAGGACAGTCATCGTCCTTCCTTTTGCTCTGTATGATGACATCTGTGTGCCACCAGACTCAGCAGTTTCTTCCTAATTTGGTTGATAAACAGCGAATGCACCAAACAGCCAAACTCCTGTGGAAGACCGCTACTTTCAGCAGGTCAGCTGACAAATAATTTTTCTGGTCTGGCCACAAATCAGCAGAGTAATGAGGTTGACTCAGGCCATTCCTCTGAGAACTCATCCCTCTGCTATCATCTAACTTCAGCTTTACTCATCCAGTAGATATAAATATATATTAGTGTGTATATGGTGAGAAGAAATAGCCTGAGGAGGATTTGAATTCTGTGTGCATCAATGCATTTTATTTATTTCTTCCAATTTCAAAATGACTGAGCAGGAAATGCAAAGAGCTGCATGCCTGTGGTTTTCCACATCCAGCAGCCAAATACACACCGAGGCTGAGGCTGCAAAAGTCAATGTTTGAGTGTGAACAAAACAGCAAACTGACTTTTCTTCTACTTTAAGCCAACAGCCGGGGTCCCAGTTGTCCGAGGTGCTTTCATACACTGTGCACAATTGTTAAGAAACTATACATTTTACCTATGAAAGCACCGTGTGTATATATTTGAAAGAAAAAACAAAAGCAACTTGTATTAATTGCAGGACAGTTATCAGTGTCAACAGCTGAACAGTTTCATGAACAAATGAACTCTTTGCAACGGCGATGCAGTCCTGAGTGAGTGGGAAATGTTTTACAGAGTCCTGTGTCTGATACATCGACATTTATTCCAACAATCTACTATTCTGCTTGTGATGGTGATTAAAACTAGACTTTGTGTCATTGTCTCAATTATAATTCATACAACTTAAATCCATTTCATTATTTAGCTGTTTCAAGTCTCCTTTTTCATCATCCTTCACTTCATTTATACTAATTTTTCCATCTCCAAACCAGTACTGATGCCTCCTGGGAGTCACACCACTGGATAAACATAGTATATAGGAGGATGTTTGTTGTGTATTATCTGTAGTGTCAAATTAATGTAATATACATGAGTAAACGTTTGTAGTTTTTTCAAAAGAGGACATTGAGCCACATCTTTGTGTCACAAGATCTTCCTTGCATTTGTTTAAACCAGAAAATCTACATGAACAAGACAAGTTTGAGCTCTTTGCTCTTTTCTGGACATCATGTAGAATCCATTTAATGAAAAAAAAAGTAAATAAAGTACAGAAAAGTGAGTTTGAAATATCCTAATGTTTAATGAAGGGTGATGTACTGATCAGCAAGAAAGGGGTACAGTAAAACTACGAGGGAAAGGGGGAAAGAGTTTGGTACACAAAACATGTCTGTCCACTTCACTCCAATACAATTCAGTCCGCGGGAACTGCTGCCGTACCCTTGTGAACGAGCTTCTTGCGTGTCAAGGATGCAGGTGGAGAGCGCAGGGGAGGAGGCGCAAGGGTACTACGGAGATAAGTGTGCTGTTGTTGTCACATAGAAGTAAAGGAAACGTAAGGGAAAAAAACAATTCCTTCTAGTTTTAACTATATCCCTCTGATCAAAGTTCAAAATGGAAGCACCCACAACATGTGGAGCTAACTGCTGGGCCTGATCGTGACTTCCACTTTTCTTACATCTGGGGTTGGGTAGGTTCTGTTTTTTTGTTTGTTTTTCTCCTTTTTCTCTTGGTTCTTAAATCCTCTTCAGAGTGCACTCATACCGCATAGAGTTCATAGATCTTCTTGGCGCAATACGCCAGGGCCGCCAGTGCTATCGTGTTATGGAGTCTCTTTCTGTGGATGTCATCCCTGCGTACCAATACCACGGGCGTCGAGGAGGTCAGTGTATGCAGGGGCAGCCGCGAGAGTTTTTGGCTGTCATATTCCACCTGGTACTTGCAGCAGGGGTCAAACTGCCACGAAATCCCGTAGAGGGCGGAGCAGGCCACGCTGAGGGCGCCTGCGGGCAACGCCACGTAGCGCGAGTATTCGACGGGCAACGAAAGCGGCGTCAGGAGGCAAGCGGCGCCTGACAACACGGCCGTCTTGTGCAGGCAGTTGCCCACGGTAATCCAACGGGCCGTCTCGTCTCCGATCCGCGTGGGCTCGATGACGATGTATTTATACTGGGCCTCCAGTGCCTGCTCCAGCTCATACTCAAACTGGTCCTGCGCATTCTCCCCATTGTAGATCTCGTGCACGATGTAGCAGTCTGACGCCGCCATCACTCCCCTGTGCAGAAACAAAACAGCAGGCGAGTAACAGTAAGAGAAAGAACAGGGCATAGGATGAAACTGTGTCTCCTGTTTCCTACCTGAACGACATCAGTCACTGTTGTTCAGTCAATACTTCTGCATACTGATACCATAACCAATAACTTACTGGTCTACATTACATATAACTCCAAATTATTCATTAACATCCTTTATTTCATATGTATACTTAGGTTGCATGAGCACTTTTCCTAGTGATTGATAAACTGTGGTCGATTACCTGATCCAATATTTATAATTTATCAAATTATTGGTGTTTTTCATTGATGCCCAGTGAAATAAATTAGTTGGAAAACACCCTACGTTGATTCTCATGCAGTCATTTCTCTCTAGAGCTATGTCCTGCACTATTATCCACTATCTGATTGGTTAACTGTCACCAATAACTGCCTGACAACACTTTAAAAACTTTAAAAAGCTAAAAAAATATATATGTAAAACATAAATAAACAAAAGCATTTCGACAAAATTTGTGGTGGAGTTTGTTTTATTTTTAATTGTGACACCAAGATTTTAATATTTACTGCAAATGTATGATTTGTAAATAATAGTTTCTTCATTATTGATAACTGGAATCGATATCAGCCCTGAAAAAAACAACATATTGGTTAATTCCTACTTTACATCAACTCATAATTATCAAATGTCAAAATGCTCACACCTAGTCTGCTTTTGTTTAGTTAATAATCGGGCTTTATTTACTGTCCAATCACTTTTATAAACTGATATTTTCTCTCAAATCCTGTTGAACTAAGGGACATATGTGTGGATCAGTGTCAACACTCCGAGGCCTTCAAGTGCACCTTGAGTAAAAGGCAAACAAACTTCCAACGACTAAACAGATAAGAAGCCAAAGACGAGCGGAGTTTTAGCAGAGATAAAAATATGAAGGGTTTTAGATTCAACTGAAAGTCGTCTTTAGAGTCCCGGAGCAGAGGACATACTGTACCTGAGCGTCGGTTAGGTACATTAGCTAACTCGCCTACATGGTAGAAAGTTGGGAGGACTGAAAGCTAAGTTGAGAAGCGTTTCACTTCCAGAACAGGTCGACAAACACAGCGGACAACACTGCTAGGTTGAGCCGTAGTCGTGCACTGTACGAGCGGCGACGTATCGCTCCGGTGTCCGCGTCGACACACGGTAAACTTTAACTTTTCCCGCAGTTAATCGGCAGCTGTGGAACAACCAAAACATCACATGAGCAGCTAGTTTGTTTCCTTGCTAACGTTAGCTAGCCGTACACGTTAGCCAGCTAACGCTAGCTTACCATGGGCTAAAATTCCGACTTCTCGTCTTGGCGTTTAACTTTGCGTCCCGAACGGTGTGCATGTTCGGGATCGGGCGAACGGTGACACCGACAAAAACATGCAACCTGGTAAAATATTTCCGTTTAACGGCCAAGATGTGGAGTAACTGACCTCTCCCTGCTTACTGGGACACCGCGCCTCCTTCCCAGCGACGCCATGTTGGAGATACAACTGTGATTGCGGTTGACGTTTACCAGCACCTAGCATTCTGGGTAATGTAGTGTGCTACCGTTATAGGCGCATCAGATTGCATTGAAAGCGGACTACTACTCCCATGATGCTATGCGGGAAGAGTACCTGCCTTTACGTATTTTGTAATGGCACATAGAAGTTTGAGAGGTCAGACCACAATCTAAATAAATATAACAGAAATGAATGAAGGTATGTTTGTTTAAACTACAATAATCAGTTATTTAACTACACGAAACTGAACTACAAATAAACACAGGAGCCATTTAGATATTAAAATGTAATAATGCATGTATTAGTTAAATCCGTGTGTGTAATACAACACACAGTGTAACGTGTGTATTTGTGTGGTTTTGCAGTGAAATGTGTGCGTGGACCTCTCACCCATATTGTGCTCTCGCGTGCTCAGTGTGTGTCCGCGTGCTGTAACCTGACTATAATGGCTGCGGTCAGATCAGCTGGAACCAAAGAAACAACAACTGTAGCAGCTCTAAATGACGCGGGTATGACGTATCAATACAGAAATATAAAAATCAATCAATCATATCGGCAAATGTGCAATCTGAATGATATTTAACCCTGGACCTGTGACTCCCCCAGGACCTAATAGTCAAGGGGAGACACAACAGGTGAATAGATCAAACTTCCCCAATGGATTACCCACAATAAGACAATTATTTTTTGCATTACAAGTTTTCTGAAATTTTATATTTAAATAGAATAGATTAGAAAATAATTCCCTTATTGTTGCACGGTGTACAATGGAATTACACAGCCTTCACACAGTCAGACATTTTTAAAAGTACAATAAGAAATGTGCAAATATAAAGTGGAAAAATACAATAGTATGTGCAAGTGTATCTATGAAAACAGTGGGGTAGTATATTCCTCTAAAAATAGCTTATATGGTGTGTTAGGAATTATAAAACAGTAGTATAACTGATGTTGCACATCTGGATGTTACACATTGCTGAACATGTACAAAAAAGTCTGGCTTAAGTAGTGCAAAAAAATATATATACAAGGTGCAGCTGTGCATATATAAACATATGTAAGCATGTGTAGTTTACTATTATTTAATACATAATAAATAAATATGTAAAGGAGGCATGTATCTGTCTAACTATGTTTCACTTTGCATACATTTCCGGTACAGAAATCTGAATGATAAACTCAGCTTGAAAATTCTTGTTTCATATCAGAGTCAAAGGTTTTTACAGGAGATTTTAGGTTCCTTTGTGTCTCTCTATAAATAAAAAGTCAGTTTGGGGGAAATAATCCATTTGAGCCATGTTTGAAGGAATGAACTGTTCTATAATGCCACAGGAGATCTTTTCTACCTGCTGCCATCAAACTGTACAACTCCTCTGCCTTCTACAGGAAGAGCAGCTGGAACACTGGACACATAATACTCAACAGTAAAATCAACATACAATATACCTTTCTCAAGAGTACGTTCAATATTAGTTGCAATATCATGTGTATTATTACTTTATAACTTCTTCATCATTCAGTATTACCTCTTACTTTCATACATTACTTACTTCATAATGCTTTTCTATAATGGACTGCATTTGTTCTCATGTAATTTTCTCTGAGCGGTACCTGGCACAAGTTCTATCTTATCTTACAATTCAGGCTATGGTTGATTTATGAACAAAGCCCTCTGCAAAAACCTTTATCATACATATAGGAATAAAACTGGGAAGTTTGGTGGATGTAAGCGTTACTGAAATGCAGATTTCTGGCCTTAATTGAGCCTTTGTAGATATGTATTGTAACAGAAATCTACTGATACAAATAAACAAAGTGTAGCAGAATAAACATCTAAATGTGTATGTTGGATGTTTTCTTGTCGCTAGTTCTGAAAGAAGACATGTTATTGAAGCAAAAAAGTCTCAAATCTCTCATCTGTAGTGTCTGATATCGTCAAGACATGCAGGTTATTTAAAGATATAATGTGTTTTTTTGTAAGTAGGCAAATAGTTAATCAAATAATGTCTTATTCATACATTAAAAATCAACCAATTAATTAAGGCTAATAGTTGCAGCCAGGATTTTAGAAATACTACACTGAGATCATGAGATTAGATTCTTGGACTTATTTACCTCTTCTTTAATCAGGGTAACATGTTTTTTTTTTTTCTTTTGTAGGCATAGATTTACATTTCTGCAAGCAATTTGAGAAATTTTGTTAAATAAAAAGGGTCTGAAACATGTTTTTCTTCCAAGCAAGTGACTGTAACAGCACCAACATCCCAGTCCAGACATTTAGGGGGTTTGAAATAGTCAAACTTACCTAACCCTATATTTATTAATCCTAAACATACTGGAGTCCTCTTAAAAAATAACAACCATGTGCCGGTTATTAACTGCACATCATAACAAAATCCCTCAGTATGCTGACCACTTTAAATTCCCAGGACAAAAACAGAGGACATGACCTCCGCGTCTTCAGTGGCAGCTACAGACAGACTCAGTTTTAACCCTGAGCTGCTGTCGGTGACGCTGACATTCGTAGAGGACCTTGGACATGGCTGCCTGGTTAAATGTGGTGACTGAGGTGACATGCAGTCATGCAGGAAGCTGCGTCACTCACTGCATGTTGCACTACACGTTCCAGGCTCATCAGTAATCAGGAGGTGGTTTGCAACTGATTTACATCCAAGACTTTTAAGTGTCTGAACTGAAATGCTGATTAGTTTTTACCTGTTTGTGGAGCGAGAGCCTCTGCGTTGTTAGCAGCACACGATAATAAGACAACCTTAGTGTTTCTGTTTTGTGTTGCTGCTGGTGTATCATTCTAGGTCACACCATTAAAGAATTATCAAGTCTGCAAGTCTGATTCACAGATTTAAAAAAGTGCAATGAGTCACACACACAAGCTGTGCAGAATCCGACGCTCCCAAACCATTTTATATCAAGACTGACAAACCCTCAGAGCTGATTTAATCACCAGCTATGACTAGATATGACTTAGAACAGTATTATAAGACTGTATACAGTGAGATGAGGCTAACAGTCGTTGTTATGTGTATTATCTTTCTGCTAATTTACACGGATCATCTCTACTTGCTTAGTCAGTTGATTTATAATGTCTGGTAATGTAATGTCTTCATTCTGCCACCTGATGGCGCCACAGTAAAGCCTTGTAGAACCAACACAAAGCAGCTTTAAATGTCCTTCATCCTCAACCAAGAACACATAAATTGACAACTTAAATTACTGCTGTGATTTAATTTGACTCTTTGCAGTATGTATTATGGATATGATATGATCATAGTTACCATGATATTCACTCATAGTTTAAAGTTGCCTGTCCTTAAGTAACTGTCATGTGCTTACTGTATGTGTAGTAATTATTTCAGTGTTCATCTGACCAAATAAAAGTGCTTTGAGATGGACAATGTATGATAAACTATTGTGCTGCCTCGATATTTAAATGAGTTTACTGTATAAATATTAGAAAAACAAACGCTTTAAGCAAACAACTTTAAAAATTTGAGTTTTACACCGAAATAACAAACAGCTCAGTTGACGCACTGATGAGACGGAAACTAGTTAAAGCAGGAAAACATGAACAGTCATTATAAATACAGATATTTTCAACATATGATCACTGTAAAGCAGGGGCGGATCCAGATTCATTTTAGTGGGGGTCTGGGGGGGTACAACAGATATTTTGGGGAGGGGAGGCACCGAAAGGTTATAAGAAAAAATGAAAACTGCTACCGACCTCTCGCTTTTTCATGTTTTTATTGGCCCTTTAACCCACTAGGAAAGGTGTGTATGACCTTTTCCTTTTGGAGTGTGACCATTAAAATTATGATGGCACACAGGGTGGCCAATCAGATCACAGGGGGTCCATCGCTACCCCTGTGCCCCCATGGAAGATCCGCCACTGCCGTAAAGTTAAATGTAAAAAAAAAAAATTTGAACGTGTCAAATCCTCTCCTCAGAATTTGCCATTCATGCGTGCGTTGCTCTGTTTTGTGATCAACATATGCTATGACATTAATAACGTGATGTGTATTAGATTTATTTATTTATTGACGGCAAGTACGGAGATAAAAGTGTCTCAAGCACAAAACAATGTAACAAGGATTGAAACATCATGATGCATTTGTTAGACACAACGGCTTGAAACGGAAGTCAGCATTTGTTTCCTGTCAAAGAAACACACAAATATAACATAATAAAAAATAAGTAATATCTTGAATGCCCTGGCCTATCATTAGACAAGCGCCACCCGAAGGAGTGTTCTACAAAGAGATACTGGTTTCCTAAGTTATTAAAGTAGACAGAGTCTGGACTGTCCTGCCAGAGCGTGTTGAGTAACCTGAGGTATTTTTCTCCTCAACACTTAAGATTGTCAACAGCAAAACCTCCTGAAGAGCCACAAAAGTTCTTCTTTTTTCCAAAATATTGTTTGTTGTGATTAATTTGACCATTTTGACATCAGCTGGGTAATGAAACTTGAGGCAAAAAAGGAAAAAAATAGATAAAACGACGAGAAAAGTCTAAGCTTCAGCCACCCCGTGTCACTTTCCTGAATGACAGAACAGAGGAGTGTCTGACGCCATAGAATGTAAATGCCCTGAATGTAACAGTGTTGTTTTTGTTGCTGGTTTGAGCAGATATTCATCTATATCCACACTGAAGTGTCGCGCCGTACAGTGACAGACTTTAAAAGCAGTTCATCGCATGGGTGCGTCTCACATTTAACATGTACGCTGAAGACAATGAGCTTTACTTGAGGCTTAGGCCCTGTCCACACGAAGACGAGCCCCGGCCTAAACGCACAAATAGTTCATCAAACCCGTGTATCATCAACGCGAAGCGTTTTGGGGGTCTGAAAACGATAATTTCTAGGTCCCAGAATGCAAAGATCTCAAAACGCTGTTTATGTGACACCGTTGTTACGCCCTGTCCGCTTCGTTTTCTGACAACACGCTCCACCTCTCGATAAATGCGCCATGTTCTATGTTTACATCGTATACAGATTCCTGCACATGCCTAAAGTCCTGCCGCCAGTTTCCGCTTGTTTCTTTTGCGCCACCAACAGGCCTGGCGTGTGTTTTACATCGTTTTCAGGCGTATCAAGTGAATTCGTGTGGACGGACACATTTACTGAAACAGCTCCGTCTTTATGAAGAATGTTTTTGAAACTATAATCGTCTTGGCTTCGTCGGGACGGGGCCTTAGTCGGGGTTGCACTTTCAATTTCAGGTTGGAATCTGTGGCTTTTACATCCCTTTGCTCTTTTTATCAATCAGAGAATCAATTCATGACTCCAATAATGAACATTTCCTTTCTGTACGTAGGAAGAATGGAAGTGGATGGAGTAAAATTTGAACCAAACTGAGAGTTCGGGAAAATACATATCTTAAAAATACAGATTATACCTTTTAAAATAATTAATTCCCCACCAGATGTTCGCCTATAGCTCTTTGCAATCACCTAGAAAATATATGTTGAGTAGCTTGTTGTTCGCACACACAACCTTCTATCCTAACACTTTAGCCCTAAGAAACACAACTTCTAAAAGTGGGAAAAGAATAACAAAACAAAAAAGAATATCATGAAGGAGTTAAAAACTAAACATCACGATCGTTTGAGTGTCAGTGGAGTCAATTGCTTTTTTATCCAAACCATCCCAGAGAAGGACGCCAGGGTTGGTCATCTGGTAGCAGCTCACAACTAGTGAGTCCAAAGGAGGACAGAAGTTTGCAAAACATTTGACTCGCATCTGCTCGCAATACATGCCTAACGTTTGCTTCAAGTCAGTGTTGGGTATAGCTCCTGGAAGTTTCTGCCTGAGGTAACATGCTTTAACCTTTGGTTGCTTTGTTTTACAAGTCGCGAGCGGCTGATTCACTTCCTGCTTGTGTTGAATCCTCGTGGTGTGGACATAGCTGGCCAGTCGGTCCAACGTTCACCTCACAGACGTCTTTGGTGTGAGATCAGTTGTCTCTGGATTCACTCAGTGTCATGTTTAACAATGCCTGGAAGGTCCTTTGTTGTTTATCATCCTGGAACTCCAAAGCATGCGGCCGCACAGTATTTCTCTCCCGGGAGTCTCTTTCTCCAGCGCTTCTCTTTTTTGGAGTCATTGATAAATATGTTCAAAGTACTGAGGCTGAGGATTCTCTTTGACATATTTCTGAATGTACCAGCAGGTCAGGTGTGCTTTCAGGTCCTCTTCCACCACAAAATCCATGGCTGCCTGCATCACATAATGCAGAAAATCACATCTGAATTATTCATCGATTCCTTAAAATGGTTATAGAAACATATCAAAATTCAACTTTGTCAGGTTATAAGAGGTAAAATCTGTATGACAGTCATGAAAATAAGATACTGTTTATCTTATTTAGGCTGTCATTTAATTTGTTGATTTATGTATTCGTTGTTTGGCCTAAAAACCATCAGAAAAATGTATTACCCAAAGCCCAAGATGACATCATCAAATCTTGTTTTGAACACAACCCCAATACATTCAGTGTACTGCATAAAGTTAAAAAGAAATGGAAGCTAGAAAAAGAGAGTTTAGACTTTTTCTCATAAATAATTACTCAAAAAAGGAGGCTATTAATTTCAGTTGACAACTAATCAGTTGTGTAAAGTGGGATTCATGTGCGCACACTGTCATTCACTCAAGTTTATGAGGTTTAAATAATGCGAAGACTAATGATCATTTTCATAATATTCAATATGCCAATTATTATTAATAAGAATAATCATAATCTAACCCTTTATTGATCCCCTTGTGGAAATTTCTTCTCTGCATTTGACCCATCCTATTCAAGTTAACCTTAACTACACATACTAGGAGCAGTGGGCTGCCGCAGTGCAGCGCCCAGGGAGCAGTCAGGGGTTAAGGGCCTTGCTCAAGGGACCAACAGTATTAAAAAGCAAGTCCATCCTACAGCAAAAGGCAATGCCATGAAATATTTGTGTGACCAACAGTCCAACGCACAAACATATTTAGAATTTACTATGATGTAAAACCAAGAAAAGAACATTTTCACATTTGATGCTTGGCTAATCAAATGATTATCACTGTAGCTGCCAATCAATTAATCAACCAGTAGTTGCAGCTTTACTTTAAATGCACTTTATATGCAAAATTCTAAAACCTATTTGTGCTCCAAGTGCAGACACAAACGGTTTGCCATAGCAACATTATTCAAAAACATTTTCATTTTTATTATTAGCTATTCAGATTCACACAAATTTTAATTTACATAATGCATGTGAGCGCATTAGGCCTTTGAAACATTAGAAACAAAGACAAATCTCTCATTTCAGACTGGACTTTAAGAATCACTTTTACCTTGGCCAGATGTTTGGCAATCCCTCTCCCTCTGTAAGCATCTGGAACTTCAGTGTGTTGCAAATCCACCGTCTTCTTCCCAACGTATTCATACAGAAGAACTGCACGATCGTGAGACCCTGAGGACAGACAGAAGGTGTTGTTGGTGTTAAAATAGCCTCCACCCCACCCATCTGTTTAACAACTTACAAAAAGCAGCTTGACCCCACCTTGCGAGGGCATGTTGGTAACAAACACACACAAAACTTGTAGCGTGCGATCTAGCTAAAGTGCCTATAGCATTTAAAGTTATGTGTACACCAAAACAGGGTTTATCTGTCAATAAAGCAGATTGCAATCCTCATGTATTACTGCAAAATGGCTGCTCAGTAAGACCAGTGCCTGTGGAGAAGGGATACTGCTGCTGAAGAGGGGCTGATAAAGATCTTGATTCTGCTAACAATGGCTCCCAACATTTTGCTGTAAACACACAACTGTGCAATTAAAGGACAAATACACACATTAACAGCAATAGCGTAGCTTGTTATAAACCACAACACTGAAAGGAAAACTTGCAGTTAGTTTAGCAACTTGACAAAGCATAAATCACTATGTGCATACTTTGGTTTTGAACTAAAAAAAGAAGAACCACAACCCATGTTTGGGGTCTGACTAATAAATCAGAGCATGTCAGATCAGGAAAGTTGAAACCACTGGTGTTTAAAGCATAATTTAAGGCTGGAGAGAGGAACTGGGTTGGTTTAAAGCTATTTGTGGGATATTTGCCTTCAGGAATGCAACGAGAAAAAATGTTTTCGTCGTGCCCAAAAGAAGCTGATGAAGTTACAAGTCAGGGAAAGTCAGCAGCTTTCATCAGGGTTTATTGTCTTGGCTTTGTTCCTGACACCAACACAACCCCTATGTGCACTGAATAATGCCTGTTGTGTCTAAAATGGCAGTTGGAGTTATCAATAAGGGGAACGCCGACGATGTTAGCATCAAGGAAAGCTAATGTTCCACCAGCCTCTTAGCTAATATAGCCAGCTAGCTAGCACGCTAATGTTTCCATGCTGAACTTACCATTTAGCCTAATAACAAACTGCCGGCGCTTTTTATCGTGTTCCACCTGAATCTGAGAGTTGGTGGCGTCAAATGCAGTCGCCTGAGCTGCCTGGGCCATAGTAGCGCTGCTAAAGCTGACAAACGACTGCTATGCTACCCCTACAGCTATGCTAACCAGAAATGGCTACATGGAATGATGAGCTAAAAGCAAAACACTTCATCCAGCGAAATCAGCTGTGAGGTCACGTGGGCCAGCAGCCAATCAGAGCCCGAGTTCTCAGAGCAGAGAAAACACAGCATCTCTGAGACAAATAACACACTAATCAATCAGTCAATCAATCAGTCTTTTTTCTAAATAACACTTTTTATACTGATTAAATGTGAATAGGAATACAAATGCAATAAAATTCAATCCAAAAAACAGGGATTGAGGAAGTGAGGGAAAGCTATCCTAAAAACACATGCAATGAGGAAATACCAGATTAAATACAATTAAATAAAGTAAGATAGAATAAAATATCTATTTTTAAAATATAGATACAGTAGATAAATAGATTAACACATGGAAAAAAGGACTAAAAAGTAAGTTTAAGTTGCTGAGACAAATGTTTTCATGCTGCATTCCCTTCTATATGCTTATTATTATTATTTTATATTGTTATACTGCATTTAGACTTTTTAATCCACTTTTTTATTGTAAAATACCAGCACAATCTTACCCCTTATTTCTTCTATCAGCATGGTATACAAGTTATTTTGCATGTTATTTTCCTTATTTTTCTTACCTACCATCCTACCTACCTACCTACCAACCTATCTACCTACAAACCTACCTACCAACCTACCTACCTACCTACCAACCAACCTACCTACCAACCAACCAACCAACCAACCAACCAACCAACCTACCTACCTACCTACCTACCTACCTACCTACCTACCTACCTACCTACCTACCTACCTACCAACCAACCAACCTACCTACCTACCAACCTACCTACCAACCAACCTACCTACCTACCAACCAACCTACCTACCTACCTACCTACCTACCTACCAACCAACCTACCAACCTACCTACTTACCTACCTACCAACC
>OMNN01042149.1:0-14003 GCA_900302755.1 Chromis chromis
CTACGTATATATGTCTATGAGTTAGATGTTACAAAGCAACTGGGTTGAATTCTTACTAGCTTGTAAAGCTGGGATGCTAACTAGTCGTGGAAGGGGCTTGAGGAACACCAGGGGTAAACATCTTTATATCTTGATAGCTTTTATTTTACATCTCCAAGTTTATAACAACCACAAAACACAATAGGAATGAATTTTACAAAAAACATAAGACCTTTAAAGCCATTAGAAACTTAATTACAATCAACATTAATATTCTACTCATGACTTCATAAGACGATGACACAGGCACGCTGGAAAATATGCATCAATCCAAAAATATTCAACTATTCCTTTAACTTTGGACTTCTGCTCAACACTGACAGTCCTGCCAGATTCTTCAAATTAAAGATGCTGCAAATGTACAAGTCACATTTAAATTTATTTTTAGGCGAGGGCACAATTCTACAGTCATTGACCTGAGCCTCAACACATCCCCCTGAAAGTGTCTGAGGGTGGATGGCATTTGCAAAATTACAGTTAAAATATTAAGGATACTGACGCTGCTGCATTTTGTTTTCTCCCGTGGTGTTTATTTTTGCAATAAATCTAAACCAACAGTGAACCGAACTCTCTTCATTCATTTAAAAACAAGGCTGTGAGGCCGACACACACCCCAAGTGGTAAAATATTAAGAAACTGGAAGAGGAGTTAAAGGACAATGTTTTTTGCCACTTCAGCGAATGCATACGACTAGTTTGATAACAGCCTGGGTTTCTGCAGATGCTACGCTCTTTTGTGTGATGTATTATGTACAACTCTTCTCCCCTCATTATGGGGAAAAACTGAATTTAGTATGATATTGTGCAGCTTCATTTCACGCAGCCTCACTGAATGTAGGAAACAAGTTATCGGAGGTTCACATCAGTGGAAATTGAGTTAGAAAAAAAAGGATTTGCCATTAAAGAAGACTTCCATTTTATAGGAATCTGAGAAATCGTGAGGATGAAACCCCTGACATGACAGTGAGATGCTACAGATTTCATTGCGAGTGAGGACAGCTGGTTTCATCCCAGTGGTTTCGACGGTTTTGGAAGATTACCGAGTGTCCGGACCGGCCCACCGATCTCTTGCCAGAACAACAGGAGAGATTTCCAAGCACTGCCTGCCCTCCTTTCCTCAGCTCCGGAGAAATTTGATATTCACGGCGTGTCTCGCTCTCCGCCACACATCACGAGAAGCAGCGACGGCAGCTCGGCTGGTGCATTGAGCGAGCGAGAATCACACATGCCTGCTCTCTCTCTCTCTCTTCTTCCTCAGCATCCCCCTCCCCTCCACTCCCACTCACTCAATATTACACAGGGGCAGCCATAAAGACGCACACACTAAACTGTAGCTGAGATATTGCTGTGACGGGAGCAGATTACATTCGGAGAATGGGCAGACAGAACAGAACAGGTCTGGACAGAACTCCTCGAGGAATAAAAAGGTTTTAGTTCTGACGTCAGAGGCGGCAGACGTCTGCCAAAAATTTTTTAGAAACGTCTCACAAACTGGAAACAATCATCAGTTGTGATGAGTTGGTGGACTGTGAAGAAGCAGCAGCAGCAACAACAACAAACAGGCTGACGTCTATCCACACAAACACAGTCACATTAAAGCACACACAGTCTCGCACACACACACTGTATACAAGCTGTGCTATTTTTAGAGCTGGGTTTCCAGAATGTCCCTCCCCCTCCCCGTTTTAATAAGTCTGCCCTCAAACTGACTGTACACTGCTATGGAATTAAAAATTGATCATGAAAGACACTTTGATGTGTGTTAAATCTTAGACTGCAGATTGTGTCCACGTGTCCTGTACGTTTGTGTGTTTGTGTACAGATATATACAGTACATACATTGTCATGTGTTATGTTGTTGTTGTTAGAATCAATACAGACATAAAAAAAACAGAGTCTTTGGTTCCAGCTGCAGACTCAAAGGTGTTGGCTTTTAACAGGACCAGTGAACTTTGCACGGGTTAAGGAATGCACTCACTTTAAGCAAATATGCTTTGCAGCTAAATGCAAGCGGGAAGATCTAGTAAAACAGAGAGCTGATAAAAGAAAAAAGCATATTTGTTCACTTGCGCCGTGATTTGCAATGTGGTTAACATTTCCCAGCTTGTGCCTAATGGCTCCTCCACCATCAAAGGAGCACGAAAGAGCTTAGTGCAGTCAAAAGAGGCGTTTATGAAACACTTTAGGGACTGAAACTGGAGTTTTAACATCAGCAATGACACAGATATTAGTTTGATAACCATTTATTGGTTGACAACATAAACTTGAACACAACACTTGAAACAGATAGCTGACATCTGTTTCTTTTTGTGACCAAAATAAACCAGCATCATTTTTTATAACTGAAAAATCATACAAAGTGTAGTCCTCGGGGAAAAAAAACATGAATCAGGTCAATATTTGGTGTGACCAACCAAGGTTGTTGCAGGCATCTTTGGGAACTTGCTGCAGGTCTTCTGTGAAAAACTGAAGATTGTAGGAGTCTGGCTGCATGTCTGGACTCGTTGCACTGCAGCAGAATGAATTTGGGACTGATCAGACTCTTCCTCGATTGAATAATGAGTAATTGAAGTTGTCAACATAAATTAACATCAAATTAGTTGCCACTGAAATCAATTGTCGACTAGTTGGTGACATTATCACTGTGCACTGACTCGTAATACTCTGACATGAAAAGCATTACCACTTGCTGGAGTGAAATCTGTCTCTACCTGGTGTTATCATATTTGAAGTCACTTCTGATGCCAGCAGACTAAGAAACACTGAAGAACTAAAAATATAACCATGTCTTCCGCTAGTGTATTGCAATCTCTGAAGCCTGCCAGGCCTTAGATGACCCCCGCTGGGTCAAAGCATAGAGGAAGAAGTCTTTTAAACTACAATTACAGTGGTGCGGCATAGGAGGAAATGGACATAATGGTTGGAATCAGCAGCCTTAGCCCACGCTCAGGTGGACGGAGCACAGCAAGCCAGCATCCCATTCTCGTTAAGATATCACAGATACTAAAGGAGTCCACCTTAATGCAGCCATTAGTCTGTCACTGGTCCATGCCGGCCTTCCATCAAAAAGAACAATTTGCTCACAATGGTGTAAGCTGACTAGCCATTGCATTGGTGGACGGTAAAAATTCTATAAAGTTTTTGCCAGCCATGGACACGAGGGTTCCAGTTGCAGTCACCTCTTTTAACAACTTTTCAACATAATATAATAAAGTCCGGCATCAGAAACCCGCTGTATTGTAGCATAAACACACATATACACATTACAACAGTCTTTTATTGTTAGTTAGCACATGTCCAGATGTCAGGCTAAATTCATAACTAAATAAGAGCTACTTAGTAATTGTACAACTCATAATCCAAAGAGACGATGATTTGTTTAAATAATAGATAGATTATCAAAATAGTTGTTAATTGCAGCCCTACTCCCTGGTGTTACTACATGATTAATAAACATCTCAACATCTGTAGTGCCTAAAACATTGCACAGTACTGTATCTTTAATGGACAATGACTCAGCCAAGTGCACGCTGAAAGATGCCCCTGATGAATTTTTAGCATCCACAGACTGACAGGGTCATTACGTTGCCTCCCCTGCTGTGTGAGGGTCAGACCACTTGGCCAACATGACTGATGTTTGCATCAGCTGTCCTTAGTGTGAGCAGTCAGATGAGCTGAGCTATCATTCTGCCCACGATTACAAAGGAAGTTGTGGTTGAGTAATAAGAGGGTGTGTTTAGACTAAATGTAAAGCAGATTTAAGAGGCAGGCAAAGTGTCAAGTCAGTGCAAAGATGACTGAATTCAGTGAGGTGAATATATCCATGTGCAAATAGAAAATGTTCTAGCTTCAACTCAAACATAAATAACACACTTCACATGCAGATGACAGCTGTTTTATATCTGCAAACATTCAGCTTTGTTTAAAGGCCTCCATCATGTCTGATCTAGACCTAGGGGGAAAAAGAAAAGCAGGACGCTTCAAAAGCAGAACAGCGGCAGTTTTCATGTAATGTGTAGGCAAAAATCCAGTGAATCCTATTATTGCACAACAACAAATTAATCACAAAGCTTATGTGCTGAAGAATCGGTGCTTTCCTGTAATAACAGGACTACTACTCCACCCTAATTTGCCAATCCTACAGATGAAAACTTAATCACTTTGCTTGGCTTAATGTGCGTGTGTGTGTACAGCCAACACACACACACACACACACACTAACACACACACACACAGCCCTCATTAACATCCATGCTGAATGGCACAGCATGGCAGGTTCAAAGTATCCCCCTCCTCCCCACCCCCAGCAGCGATTCAAGCTTTCCTCGGCCTGCCAAATTCTTTCATTCTTTTTCAGCGAGGTCTTAATCTGCCTTGAAACACTGCAGAGTTCTCCTGCAGCGGTGCCAGTGGCCCTGAGGGAACACAGAGTGGGAAGTCTCCCACTCTCACAGGCAGGCAGGCCGGACAAAGCAATGCCCACCCTCTTTCTCTCTCTGTGAGGGGACAATGGTGCAGGAGGAGAGAGGAAGAGCCCAACACTGATCAGAGGACCTGAAATGACCCAACACCACGTGCCAACATGGGCCTCACTCTTCAGACCACACAGAACCACATTACAGGAACCTGCTTTGGGGGAAAAAGAGCCGCTGCTAGAATTGAGAACTTCACAAACCCTGGTGAACAGCGGCCTTCAGCAGGCCTCTGCATTAGCAGGCACTTCACATCAAACGCTGTCTTTTTCATACAGCTGAATCAAAAGACAAATACTTCCTGTTATCCCCCCTCTCCTCCCCTCTCCTCCCCTCTCCAATGGGCATCTATCTCACCACGGAGATGAACTAAATCACATTACCTCATTGGCAAAGCCATCTGGCATGCAGCTACAGAAAAACAACACCACCAAAGTCTTGCACTATCACAACCTGCATGCCCTGGTGGCTTTTTAGATACTCAGGGGAGGTACTGCATTTAAATTGGGATTTACAGACAAGCTTGTTGCTACATGTCATCAGACACTGAATAGCCTGTGGATCATTATAACCTTTACAGACAGAAAAATGCAAAGTGACATGCAAAGTCATTCTAAACAGGTGGTGATTGTCCTTAAAATAGCTGGCGATGTGCTTGTCTTCACCACTGTAACAACTCTGTGTTGCAGCGGTGTTCATATTCTGTGATCAGGCCTGTCCAGGACCAGCCAGTGTGTACTGGCTGCATCAGTGTTACTGGGTTAGAGAATGAAAGGGGTCAGAGCAAAACCCTGCTTTCACACCGTTTACTGTACTGCTGCAGTAGTGTCCTTGGGCAAGACACTGAATTACATCGACACCAGAGCAGGTGCTTTGAACTCCCTGTGGAGGAACACAGAACGAATGAAACTCTCTTTTGGGGGGATTGTTGCAGCATCATGAAAAGAACATTAAGGGTCAAGCATGCACAATAAGGACGAGACTTCCAGCAGTCGAAAGAAGACATCCGGCAGTTCCAGCTGTTAATGTTAAGTCACCTGTCCCCCCTGAGTTCATGCGAATCGAGGTGACAGGGATCAGTGTGTGCTGAGGACAAGGACTGCTGCAGCGTCAGGGCTGTGCCCTCCACAGTGACGCCTTCGGATACCCACCAAGGAGCCGGAGGGAGCTATTATAGCTATCAATCAAATTGACTGGGCCGCAGCAGCAGCAAGGACACTGAGGCAGCTGCTGTACACTCACAGCTCCTTCAAGACAAAAGGAAATCACCGCCAGCTCGTTACTCACTACTACTTTGATCATCCTTGTGGGGATCCAAATACACCAAAAAAATTCTATTAAAAGGTGTGCATTTTAACCAATCCAAACTGAATGCTTTGAGACACAAAAATGTGTTAATGAGAGCTAATATGGTGTGCATCTGGCTGCACTAAAACACAGTATAGGGGACACTGAAAGGAGGTGGAACAGGCAGCAGTGGAGCAAGCTGAGTGTGTAATAATCACAAGCTGGGGAAGAGTGAAGAAGAAGACATTTTGTAATCACCTCAGCCATGAAACAATAATTTGTTTAGCTGAGTGTCTGCCTCACTCCTTTCCAGATGTTGGCTGTGATGTAGTTTTGCTGTTTGCTCAAAGAAAAGAAGCCAAAAAAGACAAGATTTGGCCGTTTGAGTTTCTCCCTACAAAAACAACCTGGAAAAGGCATTTAAAAAGTGGACAGCTTAATGTTGATGCAATTTTCAACTTTGATGGTGGTTGTTGTTTGCAGCCTCACTATATTGCCTCCATCTGGTATGGAGGCTATTAAATGAAAAGCCTTGACTTGCAGAAAGTATACTTTCAATTGCTTGCAGCGCTGCCGTTTAAAAGCCTTTGACAACAGGCCAAAAGTGATTTATACTGTAACAGTAATGGATCACCTGGTTGAACGACTTCAGATAGATCAGCATTGTGCCCAACACATCACCTCTGACTAGATGTTGCTCATTAGCCACAAGCTATTCAGGCTGTCTGTCTGTAACCCACAACAAAGACCACCTGTGGTATCGCGGCATTCAGACAGAGACAAAGCCTCCTCCCATATTTATATGTGATTCACAAAGGCCTGTGTGAGCCAGAGAGGGATGTTTACTTATTAAAGCTCTTCACTGTGGCTGCCCTGACTGTGTCTGGACAAGCCTCTCTGAAACTAGATAGTGCACAGCAGAAAGGTATTTGATGTTAGAAGGCTCCTACACAGGATACACGATGGAAATGGAAGTGTTAGCAGACCTGGAGGGGTGTTAGTGACCGACACCTGGCTGAAAGCTGCCAGCTGATTAGGACTTCTCTGCAGTGAACTGAAACTCACAGAGGAAACTAATCCAGGATGTGCTCCAGCTAATAATGTCAAAACCGGGGTGGGTGAGTCAGAGAGGGTTCACAACAATAGTGTAAGACAAAGAGGAAGAAGATGACGTCTACAATCCTAAATAAAACATTCTTGCACAACTTTCCAAAACAGCTGGGATGCTTTCCAGTATTCAAACTACTATGCTATACAGTATGCCATAAAAAAGATTAAGCATGTCCCAATACATAGTATGTCAAATGTAGTGTGCCAAAAACACCAGGAGGTCCTACTATATCTGGTCTTATTTTGCAGTTCGCAAACCAGCATGCTTTTTTGTCATTCTAACCTACAATCCTCTGCACAGTTACCTCACATACATTGTAGTGTAGCGCAAAATTTTTTAAAAGTTAAGCTGCCGAGAGCCCACAGACAGAGACAGCTCATTTTGCATTACAGACTGCAACGGTTCAGGTTTAGGATGCATTATTATGATGAAGTAGTACGTCTCAATTTTATGCATACTGCATTTAACAATACATACTTTGTGAGGGCAGCTGTAGTATGCAATTAAAGTAAAAAGACAAAGTATGTGTCTTGGAAAACAGCCCAGGTTCTGACCGGTTTTCCAGTGCTGGAACATACAGGCCATTTTGAGGTGGCAAGAACCTTTGTGTATGTTCCAACCATAGGAACCGCCAAAGTAGAACCGTTTTCAGGGGAGAAAAAGTACCTACTCCATGTTGTAGAGTAAATGCTTAGTGGGACTCAACGCTGACTGGTTAAACTCTTGATGTCCTCGTCATCAACAACATTAAATTCACCATATGAGCTGACCTAACACACCCTTCATTGTTCTTTTCCCTACATGCTCCCAGAACAGGACTCACTACCAGTATCTACTATTTGTTGTTATGTTGGCTAGGGATGGGACAAAATATCAATAGCGATATTTCATCGTCCCTCCTCATGCGATATGAGTATCGATACGCTAGCGCCAAATATGGATACTTTAATTAATATAATAAGGCGCTCTAAACCCTGCCAGATTCCCCTGCCAGCTGCCATTTCCCCAGCGTCACTACTTAATGACTCCACACGGTGGCGTTTTATCACATGAATGAAGGAGACTTGAGCGGAAATGAATTGGCCGAAGAAGAGTTTGTACAGGTTTAATGGCGGACAGCAACGCTACTGTAAGAGAACCGCGGCTCTACGGAGGGCCGACAACCGGCTGCTCTACGGCAGTTTTTGGTACCATGAGTGAGAAGGGTAGCGGGGTTGATGGCTACCAGCCACTGTTTGTATGTTGGTGTTCTACTGTGGGTGCAAATAGAAGCACCCACAAGGGGGCACAAAAGTCAAACCTCTGGCTCAAGCGTTCCTTCCACACCACTCCTTATGTGATGTACTGTTATAAGACTGTCTGGTGATATATTGATTATCGCTGTATCGTGATATATCGGTATCGTGAGCCATATATTGCGTATCGTATCGTGAGGTACCCTGTGATTCCCTCCCCTAATGTTGGCACACTCCGAGTTGATATCGCGGTCAAAACTGTCTGATCCAACACCGAAATGAAAACTGAAAGGTTAAAAGTACTGATTATGGGACCATTTGTGTAAACATTTATGCCACTTTGCATCTGCTCTGGGTTAATACAGTGAAAAGACACCTATTTAAAACCCTAACAAACTAGTAAAACGTATATGTCAGTATACCTGTGACAAAACTGTGAAAAAAAACACCTTATTTCCTTTTACAAGCTAGACTAATTTCATTGATTTTCAAATGAATAGAAGCTCTCAGTCCAAAAAACCCATAATCCTGCAAAACATTCCTTCCTCCATTCAACGTTCAAAAAGCCTTTACAAGAAGCTGGGCCTCAATCTGGAGGAAAAACATCACAGGAAGAGGATTAGTTTGGAGCAGCACTCGGTCAGTTTTTGTGATGCTCCTCTATCACCACCAACACTCTGGTAAACCTGCAGCTATTACATGCAACGCATTTACATTTTACAAAACTGTAAAATCATGGGGGGGGGAGAATTAAAGTCAAATCCAGAGACGCCATATCAACAAATAGACGTCTCACTCAATTATAAAGTGATTAGGGGTAATTGGAGCAGCGGGTAGAGGATGATAATTGAACCAGAGTAACCAACAGGAACAGAGGAAAGTAAACAGTTAAAGGGGACAATGACCTTCTGCCTAATGAGCCACAGAGTCCTTCTGAGTCTGCCTATTATCCCATTAATGGATCCGGGAGGAATTCCTTCAGATGGCATTAAGGGTTCCCCTGGAGAGAGCTAAACCTGGGAGGGAGAGGGGCCAAGGGAAGGAAGAGGCCCTGCGTTTTATCCCTGCCTGCGCTTCACTGCTTGGCCTCCTCATTCAGGTCAATTGGTCATGCACTTTTCCCTCTTTGCTCCTTTACACACCCAATAAACACTCAAGTGCACATGTCCGAGCGAGGAACCAAAACAGTGTGCCTCCTGCCGTCACGAGGCCCAGCGCCTGTCAGTGCATCTGGGCCGAGCTTGTCGGCATCAAGGCTGAAGATCAATGCTGTCAAACCTCAAAAGCTCGCAGCCGCCTCAACAGCAGCTCTCAGCAGTGAGAGAGGAGGCTGGATGTTTACAGTCCTGGGAGACTCTCGGTGAACACCAGTGAAGCTGGTTATGAATAAGCATAACGTGATACTGATCACAAATGCAACAACAAAGGGATTTCTTTTTTCGCACCTCCTCTCCTTGAGCGTTTCCAGAAATGGGCCTTGCATGTACAGTATGTGTGCAACATGACCAGCACAGCCGCTGAATGCTTATAAAGAGAGGAGAGGGGGGAAAAAAAGCAGGAAGTGTGGCATCGAATTACACAAGGCTGATGGGTGGGAGTGTGCATGGCTCAGGTCAGGGAAGGACAGGGAATATGAGGCCTGGGGTTTTAGCCAGAGCCACATGGTGCAGATGCACTGTTGACCGTTTACACCAGGGTAAACAAACTGATGAGATAAAAGCTGACACACACTAAGCAAAGCTGCTCTACACTCCTCTCGTCGTCACCACGAAGGCAACAGGGAAATATTAAAAAGCAACTTATTTTCAGTAGGTGTGGCCTCGGCTACAGAGGGAGAAAAGTGATCGCTCTCCGCTTCAATGCATTCCAGATGGTGATGTAATTTTATTTCTGGAAACCTAGCCACAGGAGCGATACATAAACGGAGCGAGAGGAGGCTGCTGCGAATCTGCAGGGCACCGACCACAGCGCACAAACTACAGGCAGACAACTTTGTCATTACTGTGACTTGAAACAACACAAAGTCGGATTCAAACCACACATACAACAGAGAAACAATGCCAACTACTGTGCTGGTGTAAGACCTGAATCAGTGAAAGCTCTTAATGCTCCGATGAGATCTTGGCTTCCATTTAAATGCCACATACTCAGGAATGCTAACCTATACAGGCTTTAAACAAGAGTGTGTGTCAGCATGCATGGGTCAAAAACAGCATCATTCTTATGATAACTATCTTGACCTGTTATAAACCATTTTTCATTTGCGATTCCATGAAAGTGAGTAACTTCCACAGTGCTGGTATTATGCATGACGGCTCACAAGCATGACTTACTTAACCCACGTTGAACTGAGCCATCATCATTAATACAGTGTTAATGTTATTAATTATACTTGTGTTTTCCCGTAATGACAAGTCAACAGCCTGCTGTAGTAAACACACATTACATGATGGATGTCACGGATGTCTTTCTTCCCACATTTGCTGTCTATCTTGACTGCAATTATCACAATAAAGGCAAAACATAGCTTATCAAATACATTAATCAGCCCCAACAACCAGCCAGAATGACCCATAATCATTACAGCCATAGTTATGAGGCTGAAAAATACCGTATTTTTCTGTGTATGTGGATCTAATCTAATCTAACTTTTTTTGGTCCCCTTGGGGAAATTCCTTGTCTGCATTTGACCCATCCTATTCAAAGTTAATCTTAACTATACATACTAGGAGCAGTGGGTGCAGCGCCCGGGGAGCAGTCAGGGGTTAAGGGCCTTGCTCAAGGGCCCAACAGTGGCCGCAGTATAACAGGATAGGATAATTGCTGAAATGACAAGTTGGTCACATATTTGTCTACATATTCATATGATGTTACTTTATGTGCCAAGCAAAAACACCAAAAATTCACTGGAAACAGCCTTCTAAACATGACAACTTGCTGCTTTTCTCTATTTTATACCAATTTAAACTGCATATCTTAGGGTTTTAGTCCACATAAGGTCAGAAAATGGTTAAAAATGCCCATCAAAATCTCTTGCAGCTCAAGGTTACACTTGAAAGGCGCTTTTAAATCTGACAGACAGTGAAGATATTCAATTCTTTCTCTATATATATCAAAGAAAAGTACAAAAATATCATATTTCACGCTGCAACCAGAAGATGTTTAGTACTTTTATGCGAAATTTACTTTGAAATCTCTGTAGATCCACTAAATTATTAATTCTCTTATCATTTTAGCTGCTACTAGAACTATAATGTAGGTTTTAAGACCTAAAAACATTTATAAAATCATATATAACCTCATTTTTGATCATATCAGTCGTATGTGACTGTATAATGCACCCTTCTGCTTTCTGGTTTGCAATGTTTGCAGTTCATTGGTTGATTATGGTCCAATCAGTGTTGACGAATTGCTCCTCCACATACATTCAACTCACAATCTACCCAGCCTGCCTCTGCAGCAGTATGTGTGTGTGTGTGCAGCCCTCTTGTATCAGAACAACCGCATGCGAACGTGCAGGTTTATGACAGGACCGAATTAGACCTGACACCCAAACCCCTGACCCACTGTCCTTTATTTCTCTGCTGTAAAGCCTTTAATCCTCACTGGAGGTGCATCCTGCTGGACGCTGCTCCGGGTCGTCCTGCGAAGGAGGAGCACTGACTGACTGACACCAGCCTTCACTCCCATTTTCCCCCACTGGGGACTGACCCTGCTAAAAATACACACCGTGACTGTACTGGAATGGTGCTTTCACCTGTCACACAGGGTTGAAAAGGGGGCAGTGCAGTCGCCGGAGGATTTGGCAAGGGTGCTAATGCTGTGCCATTGTGCAGGAAATTATTCCATTGTTTTGCGGCGTGGGGATTAAGGTACCCAGAGTGCTCGGCTGCAATGGCTTTAGCAGAGAGCAGGGCATGTGCCAAAGCTCAGAGGAGACACAAATCTACAATAAATATCAGCGTCTTCTTTGTCCAGTATATATTTTTCCTGTAGCAGCAGTCTGCATACAATTATATTTTCTTCACTTGTAGGTCAGGAATAAACACTGCAGGTTACATTTTCACACAGTGAGGGTTTTTATTTATCATGACAACCATTGTTACAGCCTGCATGTTAATGTGCTGTCATGATGCCCTGCCTTTCTAGTCTTTCTGCACATAAAAGCATCAGATTTGTCATTTTCTGCCCCTACTACATCTGTTTGGCTTCATATATTGGCTGTAATTTCACTATCAGGGTGTTTCCTTTCTTCTAGTTCATGATTTTTCTTGATATGCACAGAAAAATAGAAGAAAAGGAGGTGGCAGAATGCTGTCCACACTCCACAGGTTGCAGTAAGCACAATAAAACCAGCACAAAGAGACAGAGGTAAGTTGTGTCTTAATGCCACATGTGGCGGACAGAGGTGCAGATCAGCAGCACCATGATGGGGGAGAAAACAAAGCGGGTGAGGAGGGAGAGGAGGACCCCCGGTACTGCAGGCAGCCTGTATGCGGAGCGGCAGAGGTGCATGCCGCGTTGGAACAACGTGTCAACACCCTGAAACACCTTCCTGTCATTTTGCATTTGCAGCCGTCAGGTTTCCTCTAAACAAAGCAGCGACGCCGCGTTTGCGTCCAAGCGGCAGCGGCAGCCACCACGCAGCGTGCGGCGCTGAAAAAGAAAAAAACACGAGAAAGCCGCCAATAAATAAACACAAAGAGTTGACAAACCTGCGGGTGTTGCTCCGAATATCCGCACCACCGGCACTTTCTTCACGTCGCTCTCCCTGAATTCAGAATAGCACACGTCCAGGTCTTTAATGGGACTTGCCACATAGAAGTCTGCGGTGACGATGCGCACCGCGAACATGACTGCCGCGTCCGTCAGTCCACCGAGCGGCAGAAAAAGCTTTAAAACAACTACTGTTCCGAGTCCATAAGCCGCGGAGAGCTCGGTGCGGAGTCGATACTAGCCGAAGGGGAGGCTGTCACGGCGGGAAAACAGACGACAAAGCGGTGGGGGAAGCCCCGGTTGTGTCCCATGAAAAAAACAAAAAAAGATTCCCGTGGCTCCGAGGTGACGCCGCCGCCGCCGCTGAAGGTCCAGCTGCGGCCGCTGAGCTACACTCGACGGCGGCGGGTAATTACCTCCGCAGCTGTCGGGTTCATGTTGTCACCGTGGCGGTTCCGTGGGTTTTAAAAGCTCTCTCTGTGGGTGTTTTTGTTCCCTGCCAGGAAGACGTCCCCCAGGCTCCCCGTATGTAGCGTTATCTTTCCAAATCACGCCTGAGAACTAGTCCCAGCCGGTCCCGCTGTATCAGCCCGCCGCTCGCTGTTGCTCCCTCCGCTTCCATAACAGGCTGACGGCGCTACGTTTAAGAGCCACAGAGCAGGTAAGCTAACCGGACGTCACACCAACGCTACTTCCTAATCGGGATTTCAGAATAAAGGCAGCTTGGACAGTCAGCGCAGTGATTCAAATCAAGAGATTGAGCTTTATTTTGAAAGGCTTAGATATGGCACCGTTGTTTATCGGCGACAGTTACAGACTAGTTGGTTTCATTGAGTAACGTGATGTACAGACATACAGCTAGTTTGAAGTTCGTGTCATTAAAAATAATTTATTTCACCAGCTAAAGACAGATGGTGCGTTTTTCTTTAAATTGTTTTACTGTGTTCAGTTGTCCTCAGATACCCCTGTGTGTAACAATAGTTCAAATAAAAGTATGCATGAAGTTACCAGCAACATCCCAGTAAATCCAGTTTGATATTTTCAGCACAAACATCTAAAAAACACGATAAATTGGTCAAATAATAAAGATTTGAGACTGTATTCGTGGTGGAATAAGGTAAGAAATTACACGATGTTATCAGTA
>OMNN01042150.1:0-11161 GCA_900302755.1 Chromis chromis
GTTGTGTTATATTGTCATAATTTTGTGGCATTTGTTTTATATTGTCCTAGTTGTGTGGCATATTTTGCACTATTTGTCTTATATTGTCCTAATTTTGTGGCATATTTAGCATTATTTGTCTTATATTGTCCTAATTTTGTGGCATATTTTGTGTTATTTGTCTTATATTGTCTTCATTTTGTGGCATAGTTGTGTTATTTGTGCCATATTTTCTTAATTTAGTGACATATTATGCATGATTTGTTTATATTTACTTAACTTAATGGCCTGTTTTGTGTTATTTTTCTTATATTGTCTTAATTTTGTGGCATATTTTTGTTTTATTTGTCTTATATCGTCTGTAACTCGTTCCTTAGTTCGTTGCTCTTGAAGAAAGAGCTTTTTTTAATGTCACTAAGAGGCTTTGATAAAGGTTAAATGCAAATTCTTCTTGAATGTTTGATTTCAGGTCAAACCTCACCCAGGATATCTTGAGAGGGGTCAGAGGCTGTAAGGAGAATTCAGGAAACGGTGAGTCTTCCAACACACGTGCACTTACTGTAAATCCATTATGCAGGAGGGCATCTGGTAATTTTGAGAACGTGTCGTACTTTATTTTACCTCCACACTAAACTCTCTCACACACGGATTAAAGGGTTAAAAAAAAGTCCTCTGCTGCCTGAAAACTCAAGCATTTAGTATCTATTAAGGGATTTCATTAGGTGTATGCTCCTGACCAATCCTCCAGGTACCAGTGTTCACATTTTAATCAGTTCCTCTCTTGCTGGAGGTCATGCTGGCTGCACTGCAGGGCTCGCTGCATCTAAAGAGGCTTATGAAATGTGATGGAAAGCAATGCTGGAACCTGCACTTCTAAATCATAACCTTGGCGACCTGACATCTTGTTCTGGACTCTCTATCCCGCTGCGTTTTTGCCTCGCTGTCTCTCTCACATTTTTCAATCATTTGTCTTCCCTTTTCTTTGATGTCTCGTTCTCAGTGGTCCATCGGAGGCGTTCGGTGATGTCCGGTGACGACGTGCTGCTCCAGTGTGAACTGCGCTCCAACCTGGCGACTCCACGCTGGACGCTGAACGGCAAGGAGCTCCAGGGATACGGCCTCAATTCGGGCTACCGCATCGGCACAGATGGCCTCCTCATAATCGGAGCTCGCACCCTGCAGAGCGGCTCCTATCGCTGCTTCGCCGTCGAGAACTCCGTCTCGGTGCTGGTTTATCTTTACACAGTGCGGGTTCACACGGATCCCTTCTTTCCCGTGGAGCCAACAGTCACAACTGACCCCACAACAGTCGCCAGTCCGACTGTTTTCTCCACCAGCAGCCCGACCGAGCAGCCTTTGCCCTCGCCTCCCGCCCCGCTGCCTCCAGGACCAGAGTTCCAGACCTACAGGCACATGGAGGCCGTGTACATCTCCCTGGTGGCGGTTCTCGGAGGGCTTTGCCTGGTGTTGACCGTGGTGCTGCTTTACGTGAGCTTCTGCACCAGACGGGCCTCTCATGACCGTAAGTTCTCCCAGCAGGGTCTGCAGGTCCTGGGGGCGTCTGAGAGGAAGAGAAGCTCCCATCTGGAACTGAAAACCATCTCCAGCCACTGCAACGGCCGCCACGGTCGTCGCTCCATCTCGGTGCCGACATTCGGGGACTTGGGCGACGGCTTCCTCCAGATAGTCCCAGGCGAGGGGCAGCTGTCTCCATCCAAAACACCTCCACCCGCTCCTCCTCTTCCCATGCCACCTCCGCTGCCCAACATGGACTACGCCAACGGGCTGTCGGCCACTCTGCCCAGCGTGCTGCGGAAAATGAACGGGAACAGCTACGTCCTCCTTCGGCAGGCCGACCCCGACGGCATGTCGCCGCTCTACCACTCCTTCACAGAGGAGCTCAACAGGATCCTGGAGAAGAGGAAACACACACAGCTGGACCTGCAGCCTGACGAGAGCTCCATCTAGGACGCCTCCTCTCAGTTATCGTCCCACAGTTATTTATTTTTTACCCCCGTAGTCGTGGGGACCGTCGTAAGAAACGCTGCTGTTATTTAACCCAGTGTCAGAGTACCTGCAGGTCGTGTCCTAAACCTGATCTGAAATGTGCAGCCTCGTGTTCCTCCCATGACAAATGGCCCATGATTTCACTTTCAACACGGACGGACAACACTCACCAGAGATTAAAAAAGTGGAGCTGTGACAAATTTGGCCATAGACTGCAACGGCTTAATGAGTAGGGAGCTTCGTGATGCTACCTCAGGCTTGTTAAAGATGGTCAGAAGACACAAAAAGGCAAAGATGCAACATTTTACCTTGGTAATAAGAAATAAATCAGGCCAGGAGGTGAACAAGCATTTTTAAGACTGCGGAGGTGTTCAAGAAGTTTTAGTTTCATGCAATATTCAATGGAGCTTAAAGTGGTACTCCATCCAAACTGTATCTTTTGTGCGTTGTTGCTAAACATTAGGCTGCTGTGGAATAGTCGAAAACTACCTAACATGTCCAACCTGAGAAGCTGAGAACTTGGCCCTGCGTATGAGGATGCTCCTGTCTGGACTGGACTCATCAGCAACTGTACAATAAGACCTTCAGCGAGGCTCACGGTGAAAGAAACGGCTTCGATTGTAGAGTTTTGTGGAAAAGGATGGCTGTTCATGGTTACAAATTTGTTGCACAATCCTCACGCTTTGGAGAGGAATCAATGGCTCATAAGGAGGCACTTCTCTTATGTAATAATGCCAAATCTTCAGTCTATTCCTATACATGCACTAATCTACCAAACTAAAGGACTACTGAAAGACCTGCCCAACCTGTATCTTCTTCAGCAAGCTCAAAACGAAGCAGTGCATCTATCTGTATCGTCACAAAAGCATTGTGTTTGCAAAATATTGAGCCTCTGGACGGACGAGGAGAAGCGAAGCAGGAAACGATTATGCTGCAGAAAAGGTTTTTGAGTGGTTTTCTACCGTGAAAATCCATTGCAGGGCTGTAACTAATGATTATTTTCCTAATTGATTATTCATTGTCAGGTAGTGAAAATAGCAAAGGTAGTGAAAATTGCCCGTCATAATTTCTCACATTTACGAATCGGAAACCTGTCATCGTTCAACATTTTTGCGGCTTGATCAATTTCAACTATTCGCTGAGACTTACTGTTCTCTGTTAACCCTCTGAACCCCTTCTATGTGTTTTTTTTTTTGCTTCTGTCACATTTTTACTCACTGTGGACTCAATATAAAATCCTGCACCTCTATAGAAACAGCACAACCATGACTAGATGCATAGAGAGCTTCAAAATGTCTTTAAAGCAGTTTAACAAGGTTTTAACACCATAAATCTTTTTTTTTAAATGTAAAAAATGGAAACTACATTTCTTTGATTATTCATTTTACAATAAAACAAAACTTGGAATCAACATGTAAAACATTTTTCCAAGTGCCCAAAGGTGTGAAAAACATTGGAAAACAATAGTAACACTACATACTATAGATATTTTACTAATTACATTTTAAATTTATTTCTATTTCCTGCTGTGTGTAAGCACTGCCTGCAGTTCAACCCAGTTCACCCAGAAATTCCCTGAATATTTGGTACGTAACTGTTGGTTCCAGCTGAGTCACAATTAGCTTCCCATTTGCGCTAAGGAACGTCGAATTTTTTTGTTTTTACAGAATCTAGTTACGGCAAACTAGTTGTTTTTGGTGAATTTTTAAATCAGATGTGTCAGATAAAGTAATTTTGATGAAAAATCCCAATTTTAACCTTAGATTTGGTTCATTTTCCAGACCAAATTGCACTTTCGGAAAGCTGAAAATCCAATTATTCTCTCTGTTTTGACAGTTTTTGGCTCTTGTAAATGCTGTAATTTCAAACAACATGGGGATCAGAGGGTTAAGCCACCAGCTATGATTATTGTAAGAGCAAAAATATAGACTTTAGTTGGAGTGTCGCTGTAGGAATCCAGTTTTGATACGGTGCACAAGACCGTGCACCGTATCAAAACTGTTAAAACAAATCACGCATTTCAACGTATTTATTTAAACCACTCTTTCTTCATTTTCCCTTCATGTAAATAGCAATAAGTACATCACTGTCGCAGCTGTTAGTAGCAACGTGTTGTGCCAGTGCCAATGAAAACACCTGTAGCAAACCTGGAACTATTCCTTTGTGGTTTTTTTGCTGAAATCTTTCTGTTTTTATCTGTGTGAGAAAAGAGATGAAACTGTCTGAGAGGAAACGTGTTCAGTTTACTAAAGCAGCGAGTCAGCGTGTGGTCAGATTGATTGATTTCACTGAAGACAAAAGACTGAAAACAACAAGAACACACACTAAAAGCAAGAGACACTAAAGAAAATGCTTAAACCTGCAGTTTTATATTTAGAAACCTACATACTTGCCTTCTTTATTTTGACTGACGGTCTATTTTTGGACTTTTATTACACGTTGAAGATTTTGCTTTCACTTAAGACATCATAGCTTCTATAAAACTCTAGTTTCTTTCAAAACGATGCTAAAAATACTAAATTTAGCTCCTAAAACAACACTGATGACAGGTTTGTCCTCTGCTGTGCAAAAAAAAAGCCTCCAGTGGCAAATCGCCAAACCACAGAGGTAAAGACCTTCACACATGCAATCCACGAAAGCAGGCCTCAGTGTTTCCCTGACATCAGTGCAATGCCAAAACAACAAGATCTGCAGAGCTCACAGTATTTCTTCAGCAAGGTGAACAGTGCTATGATTAAATAGTACATGTATAACTTAGTGCGAAGTGACTGAAATGAATCTGGGAGTAGTTTGCAAACGTGTCACGAGCGGTGGTAAATAAAGATCTGTCTTTGCAGCAAAGTGATGAATCAGCTCCTGTAGCTCTCAGCAGCAGAAGCAGCTCTCTGGTGACTTGCAGCGTGCATCTGTCAGAGCGTCGCTGACAGTAACAGCAGCGCTTGGCTCACCTCCACCGAGGGAGGACAGGAGCTTCTTGTCTGTTTGCATGAGGTGCTGTCCTCTCTGCAGGTAAAGGCAGATACAGAACATTTGACCTGCGTGTCCTGGTTAGCCATGCAGGAAACAAATGGTGATACAAGCAGACAGGAGATACTTTGCACTTGCAAGGTTTCAGTTGTCGTCTTGTTTTAGGCACCTTGAACCTTCTGTTACTGAGGATATAGTCCAGGCAGGCCACTTTATGCAGACTGTAAATGTCCTTTTCTGCATAGAAGAAATTCTGTCTGACAGCAGGCCTGTATAATACGTGCGCTTGCATATGAATTTCTTGTTTTAAAACTTTGCACTGCATTTTTTTGCCACTTTATGTGCACATATCATGAATATTATTAATGAGAAACTGTCCATAAGTGTGCACCTTTATCCTCTTACAATTCATAGCCCCTTTTTATAACAGCAAACATTTGTTTACTTCTTTGTGTTAACATTTGTTTATTTTTGCAGAGACAGCGCACAATTAAAAGTAATTGCAACCAGAGCTAGCTAGCAAATAATTGGCATCTGTTGTCCCTGGACAGATACAGAAACCATGGGCCCTAAACCCCTAACCCCAAGTTCAAGCCACTCTAAACTGATTATAAACACCTTCATTTGATTGCACTGTTTTTAATTGTGTCAATACATGCACATATATTTTCCACCTAACTGCAGAGAACATCAGGTTTCTCCTGTAGTGGAATTAACATATTATTTTGCCTATGTACACAATAACTTTGCAAAATAAGAAAACTACTTCAACTTACATGCAAAACATTATTTTTTTTTGTAGCATGACGTTTTCTGCCTGTCAATATTTATTTTGGGCCAGTGCGAAAATTTACATTCCAAACCTGTATCGGTAACCTGTACCGATACCAGTGTTGATGCTGATAATGTCACACATCAGTAGTTTAAAGCCTACTGAATTTTTAAACTGAAGGCCGCTGATTATGTTCACTGCTTATTTTCAATCTGCCTCTATCTTTCGGTCACATTGTGCCAAGCCTCACTCTTTTTTTGTACTTTAGTATAGCATTAAAAGGCTTGTCTTTTAACTAAACACGACAATAAATTGTTTGTCAAAGTGTTACCCCTCTGCTGAGAGTCTGCTCTGCCTTACTGTACAGTGTTTTTTTGAAAGAGCATCTTATATTTTTAAATGTAAGGATTTAAATTAGTGCGCGTTTAACCATTCAGCTGCAATAATTAGCCATTTTCATAGATACTTACTAGGAATCATAGGCAAATTTATCATACTTTTTTGTTAAGCTGAAAAAAATCTGGTTTTTACCCTGTTAACATGTCCATATGTTGTTGTTTAAATGCCACAAGACACATCATGAGCAAAATAAATAGTCATAGCCGAGCATTTCTGCTTTGAAACTGCATTGTAATGACAGCCTCAAAAACACTAATTCTGACAGCCCAGGTTTCATTCGTAAAACCTACGCAACCAATTCTGTCAACTTGCAGGGCGGGGCTTTTTGTATTATTCTGCTTCATCAATAACTCAAAAATATTGCTGCTAAAGGAAGCAACAGTGTAGAGTTAAATATAAGGCAATTTAATGAATGAAGGGATTGATTTCATGGAAAAAAACAACTTCTAAATATGTAATTTGAATGTAGAGCGTTGAGCTTTTAAGGGTTGATTAATCAACAAAAAAGGGACTTTAATTTAAATTCCTGTATTCCTCACAATATGTCTAAGTGCACTGCAATAAAAATGTGTCTAAATAGTTTCCACTTGGTTGTGACACAAGCTAGGAATGTCCAATTTTACTTTTACTGTTTGGCCTTATGGAAGAATCACAATGCGGGCATTACTGAAACTGAGATTCTCACTGTATGCAGACGACTCGCTTTTATACATTTCAAACCCCACAAAGTAAATAGCATCGATTTCTGACACCTGTCATGCTTTTGAGGAAATGTGGTGAAAAACTGGATTTGGAAAAGGCTAAACTTCATATAATTGCATTCCAGCTGCATTTAATGTCAAATGAGAACCAGAGAACAGATCACAATATACTAGATTTTTCAGCTTCTTCTCCGCCTTTTTAGCCTGTTCTTGTTTTAATCCTTCATTCCTTCCCTCTCTTCCTCTCTGCCACCTCTCTCGTTTCCCCGTCTCATCACCTCTACGTGACACGATCATCTATTACTCTCTCCGCTCACATTCACACTTAGGCTCAAGGACCCTGCTGAGTATACAAATGGCCCCTAATCAGAGACAGTTTTCAAAGTGCTCTCAAGTTTGTACTTTTGCAAATGCAGGGATTGAAGTACCAATGAGACTTTGTGCAGCTGTTTAAGATAAATGGTGTTTCTTTTTTTTTTTTAGATCTCTAGATGATGGTTTTATTGCACAAATTCCCCATAAGAGTCAAACAATTATCCGTATCCTTAAATTTTAATGTATTCGCAACGCTAAGAGGCTCGCTAATCAGAAAGAGTATCAATTTTAATCAATGCTAATTTATAGGTGGAGCATTCTGTTGAAATTAAAAAGTGTTTTTGTTGGGCTACATTTCATTGCAAGTTGAACATTTGTGAAATGATTGCAGCTTCTACTGAGTTCAACACGTGACTGTACTTAACCTTTTATTATGTAAAACTTCCTGTAATGAAGTCAACTTTTTGGAAGCTTTATTTGAATATTTGGCCATGTCTGCTGCTGTTGCTGCTTTATTCTCACTCAAGGACTATCTGTTTACAACAGACACTGTATACTGTACTATGGACTTTAGATAAAACATCATTCATATGCACATTGCACACAAACCCACAGTGAAGCACTTGTTTTTGCAAATTCTCCTACAGTAATTACATCCTGCTGTGTCAATACGCAGTTATATTTTATGTAGATGTTCATGAATCCTTTTTGTGTTTGCCAAAGAAACTGGTGTAAAGATTTGCACTGTTCTTTCCTAAATCATGTAGTAGTAACTTGTGACACTTTTCCATCCACTTTGTTCTGTATTACTTTTGATGTAGATAATGATCTTATCTATGTGGTCTCCTCAGAATATAACTGACTGATCCCTGCTTCTTGTAAGATAGTTAAAACCACCTGAGCTGTTTAAAGAGAATGGACTTTTTTATTTATTTATTCCAGTTCATTAAATTTCCACTGGTGTTTGTGCAGATAAAAAACCCAATTTGCATTATGTTCTGCTTGGGAAAAAAAGAAAAAAAAAGTTTGTCAACAGCCCTGAGGGTAAGTCAAGAAATAACATGCAAGACATGTTCACACTGGATCCTATTCTCAAGATGCCGTGATACCCGGTTTGTTTTTAGCTCGTGGCGAGCAGCGAGGCCACTGTCCTCCGCTGAGGATGGATCCCAAAACACCCCGAGAGTCATTTACATACACGCATGACTCTGACAGGGCAGAGGTTTAATATAAGCTTCGTGAGGGAGGAGGGGGGGTTAAAAATTAGCATTTTCAGAGCAGCGTTAAAGGCTGTAACTTAGCAACAGCAACTCTATTTAGAGCCTTTAATGTCCTAGTGAGGGTCAAGCTGTGCCATTTCCCATTGGGAAGAGCAGGTGTGATGAGAGAACAGGGGCTGTGATATTTGTAATTGGTGCGATAGATAAATCCAAAGTGAGCATGAAACAACATTTCCAGCTCACTTAATGATGCTTGAATTCCTTTTTATTAAAACAGCCAAAGCAGCTGCACTCTCCCTCTTAAATCTGCAGTTTAATTTGTTTGAATAAGTTTGCAGATGATTTTAATTTAGCCCCTTGTATTCCAACTGCAGTCTACATGGCTGAGGGTGATTTAAGAGAAGGGGGCGTCATCAAAAATGCAGATATGTGTCGGTGGTGGGTGAGTTCAGCAGCAGTATCCTGCAGCAGAGCTCAGTTCCAGCCTCTGCAGTCACATCACTCCTCCTATTCTACATAAATTCTCACAAACAGCTTAACCATCTCCTCTGGCCGGAGTTCTATACGCCAGCAGACGAGTCTATCAATCAGTCCTGGAGCACCCTTCACTCCAGGCCAGTCTGCTGATTTGTATTCATCTGATGACCAGCGCACGGTCGTAGGTATCTGTATATTTGCCGAGAACAACACCGAGGTCGACCCTGAACGCCTTTTGCAGTCAAAAATGATAAATTCAGGACGAGAACTGCAAAGAAAGCAGCAAGTAGTTTTTGCCGACATCCGCCTTGTTGAATTTGAACAAATCGCCCACTGGAGGAGTGTTAACTTTTCTCTTCCTGAGGACAAACTGGCACTGAAGGTTAAGGGTTGTCCCTCAAGCGATCACACAACCATCTGTCATGTTCATTTAAGCTCGGGATCATTTAAGGATGTGCAGCAAGGACAACCTTCAAACCGAACGAGGGCTGAACTGTAAAAACATGCTCATTCCTCCTGCCATAAAAATAAAAAAACAAACACCTACAGCTTGTGTTTTTCTTGTCTGACGTATCCTAACTGCAGTTAAATCGCTCAAACTTAATGATTCAGGCAGCACAACTGCAATCAGTTTAGCTCTGCTGATCTCCTCCTGACAACCTGCTCAAACACAACCCAAAAGGAAATCTAAATTTAAACACCAACGCCAGCATTTGCACAAAAACACAGTTTTTTTATTTCAATACAAAGTTCCGTCTGCTGCAGAGTGCACTGCTCACTACACAAATCTTCAAATAACCTTGAGATTAAAAACAGTTATCTGCTTTTTAGTATGCCAGCTGACAAGCCTCTGGTGGATTCATTTATAGTCTATTCAAATGTGGCATTCAGAGCTCGTACTGTGAACATTTCTCTGCGAGTGGCTTTGCTGCTGCCAGCAGACAGAAGGGCACGGTCAAAAACATTCACACAATGGCGGGGTCTTGAGCAGAATTATCCGACAGATTAATAGGAAAATTGCTGCCAAAACCAGAACTGTCTGACCTGTGATTTAATTAAACGGCAGACATTTCAGAAAAAAACGACATATCTTCAATTAAACAGAAGTTAAGCACTAATTTTCTAGAAACATCCATCCGTTTTGATCAGTCTTTATTGAGCATCTTGTTTCTGAGGCCGGATGGGGCCGATAGATGGAGGCCGGTTGGTGAACGGATGCCACTGGCCCTGGATGCTGGGACTGTCCGTGTGAAAAGGTTTGCGGATGCGGATGATGTCGAGGCCGGACTGATTCGTCAGTTTGCTCAAAAGCTCTGAAATCTGCGGAGCTGTTTTGCTTGTGACGATTTCTTCCCTCACGTTGCCGTTTACTGCAAGAAGGGAAAAGAGGAAAAGTCTGAGTGGCTTTGAAAAGATGATTCAGAGTGACGCTATTTAACTCAGTCTGTCAAACTCCCCATGTCACGTAACTTCTAACTGAACAGAGGAAAACTCAGGAAGACTAGTGTTACACTGCCCCCTGCAGTATCTCTGAGTGCTACTTTATTGTAGGTCAGTTAATCTTTCTATGAAAAACCTGGAAAACCACAGAGCTGTTCATCAATAACACCTGATCTTCAATTATAAAGTCATTACTACAGCAAAAAGCACTTTTTAGCTCAATCAAACTGAACAAGTTACTATAGAAGATTGCTAAAAATTTTGATATTAACTAGAATAAAGAGTAAAGCAGTTATTTAATCATTCTAACTACACAGTTCATTCAACTAACCATATATAAAACATTGCAATAAGTGTAAGTGCAGCTAAATTCTTGTGCATTTATTATATAGTTTGGTGATAATACATACAAATTGCAGCATTTGTACACTTCCAAATTAATACATTTAAAAGCAGGTATATTATTATTATTATTGGGGGCAGTGGTGGCGGAACAAGCTAAGCCTCTGACTACTGATCAGAAGGTCAGAGGATCGAACCCCACTGCGACCACTATTGGGCCCTTGAGCAAGGCCCTTAACCCCCGAGTGCTGGACCACATCAGCCCGCTGCTCCTGCTACTAATATGTATAGTAGGATGGGTGAAATGCAGAAAATTAATTTCCCCAAGGGGATTAATAAAGGTTAAATTATTATTATTATTAGTCAGTGCAAAGTAGGTCTGGTTAACATATAAAAATGTTGTATTTGTCAACAGGCAACCCACAATTCAACATATATTAGAAACTTTATGATGATTCGAAGCTAACTGATCGTAAACCTGGCTTATTTGATTAATGGGATTGTTAGTTCTGCAAAACTTAAATAATATTTAATTGTCGAAT
>OMNN01042162.1:6801-17045 GCA_900302755.1 Chromis chromis
CTCACTGACCAGCAGCTCTGTAACCAGGAGATTAACTTTAGTCTGGACCAGGAGGACCCAGAGCCTTCACAGGTTAAAGAGGAACAGGAGGAACTCTGCATCAGTCAGAAGGGAGAGCAGACTGTACCGAAGCAGGCGACAGATACCTTTCTATCGACTTCAGCTGATGAGAACAGTGACCACAGTGAACTACAACCAAACACTGACCAGCTCCTCTATTACAGTTCACCAGTAGCTGAGAGCAACATCAAAATTTAATCACCTGTTCCTTGGCCCATTATCAACATTTTTAATCAAAATTTAATCAAAATCCGTTCATAACTTTTCAAGTTATCTTGCTAACAAACAGACAGACAGACAAACGCAGGCAAAAACATAACCTCCGCCAAGCGCGAAGCGCTTGAAGAAACCTTCAAGAAACATCACCAAATTCACAAAGGCATAAAACCATGTGCTAGCAAAACATGTGGAAAAGTTTTAGTCTTAGGTCTCAGCTGAAAGTCCACATGAGAACACACACAGGTGAGAAATGGTATTCTTGTGAAACATGTGGGACAAGTTATAGGTACAGTAGTCATCTGATTGCCCACATGACAATGCACACAGGTGAGAAGCCTTATTCTTGCGAAACATGTGGGACAAGTTTCAGGTACAGAAATAATCTGACTGCCCACATGAGAATGCACACAGGTCAGAAGCCTCATCTTTGTGAAACATGTTGGAAACGTTTCAGTACAAGTGGTCAACTGACTGTCCACATGAGAACAGACACAGCTCAGAAGCCTTACCCCAAATAATAAATATACTGTGTGGGTGTGCGAGGGCCCGTTCAACGCTGCTTGCAGCTTTAATAAATTGTTACTTTGGTACTGAAGTAAAATATCTGAATACTTTGTCCACCACCGCTGTCACATCTATTACATCTTTCTCTGTGCACTGCCTGCAAGAGTTTTCTCTTAACAGACACACAAGCAGGTGAAATCATTTGTCTGTTTGCCTAGTGTAAGGATCTTTGTTCATTTGGGTTTCATAAGTAACATTCATTGTATTAATTAAGGTCACTCTCTTACTTGTTCAGAATTTCAATAAAACCACCTAAAGGTTTCCAGGACTACTTACTTCATTAAAAAAAATACATTTTTAATTTCATATTCAATTCCTGAAATGTGTTGCACACAGAAGTCCTTTTTTCTGACAAACTCAGTTTTTTTGGGGGGGGGACCCCTGTCAGTGTGTGATTGGTCACATATTAATGAAGGGGGAAAAAAACAACTTCTCATGAGTTTTAATTTGTTTCTTAAGTTGAGGAGGGGGTTGAGGGTTGGAAAGTCCCGTCAAACTTCCAATGTTTGTCTGCAGAGCTAGGACAATAAGCTCAGCTAGCCACAACTCATCAAGAAGCAGGAAGCGGGGATGACAAAAGGTGGGAGAGTTCAGCAGGAGTCTGCGGCCCCTCCACAGTCACCCCCTCCTCACCTTCAGGAAGCACCAGCAAGCTCGCACGCGTGTTGTCGGCTAGTAGTGTGAGTGTGGAATATTATGACCCAGGAGGAAACAGGTGCCCTGGGCTTTATTGTTTTCACACCAGCACCAAGAAAAAAAACACAAAATCGAAAGAAGGGCAGCACAGATGTGACTTAACAGAAGATGTGATTCATGGGTAGAAAGGGTTTGCTAATGAGAGAAAGGAAGTCCTGGGAGGACAAAGGCTAAAAGGGGTATTGACAACTTTTCAAACCAGCTTGTTTTTTTGGATATTCACTTGTTTTTCCATCATATATAGCAATACAAATGTCATATTGTGACATATGATACATAAACAAAACACCAAACACAGAATGTCCAATTGATTTAAAAGTGATTTAATTTAAATTGTACAAAACCATCTTTGTCCAGCAAACTCATACACACACAAATTTACTATTACCTTTTCAGTTGATTTTAGTTGTCTTCTTTAAATGTCTTTGTTATAAACAATATTTGACTTCTACACTTTATATTCAGTACAAGACATCTAAGTCCTTTGCCTGCTTGGACTGTAAAAGCAGATAATACTGCATACTTGTTTCTTTAAAACAACACACAGGCACCGGGCCATAAGGTTAAGATAAATCTGAGTTAAATACACATTTATGAAGTAATTTTCAAAAACTTAACACCGACGAAGTGCTTTCCCAGACTTAAAATCCATGTTCGTTTCTTATTCACCTCAAACTCCACCAGCTCCCCTTCATAAAACTTGCTCCATCCTTCTTTCAAACTGTTCACATGCTCACATTGCTTCAACATTCAGTATACACACCAACAAAGATATTTAACCTTCTTTTTTTTCCTCCATGTCCTATTGCCTTCTCTATGTCCCTTCACAAACCTTCAAAAATACATTCTTTAATCATCTTTTATCATCTCGGTCTCAGACAATTCACAGAGGATTCCTAATTAACCTGCAAGATTCATACTAATAATGTTATGTTAGCTCCAGGCTCCAAATCTCTTCCAACAATACAGTAAAAGTTACATGAAAATGTCTTTCTTTCTCCAAATTTAATTCCTTTTCACTTTTTGTGTAATATCAAACTCTGTCCATCTAATCGGTGCACTTAAAAGTCATAAATTACCACCTTCATTCACACACCAGGCACTAATAATTTAAAACTGCTTAACCTCGGGCCTTGCAAATTAATTCATTCACTACATTTCACATTTTCCACCAGATTTAAGTCATATTCAGACGACACATTGACCAATTGGCTAGTTGTGATTTCTGAGTCAAAGGTCCTCTTCTTTAGCAGGCCTGCAGAATAGGCTGGTAGGGCTCAGTCAGCACCTTGTAGCAGATTTTGGTGTTGGTTACAGCCCCGTGTTTCTGGCGCAGGTGTAGACGCAGCTGGCTCTTGTGTCGGAAGTGCAGGTCACACTTCTCACACTGCAAAAACAAGCAGTCAGATTAGACGTCATGCAGGCACACTCACACAAGCAGGACAAATGAAAAGGGGTGTTCTGTGAGGCCCCTTCGTGGCCGACGTACAGTGTAAGGCTTCTCTCCAGTGTGGATGCGCAGATGGCTCTTCAGGGTCTGCAGGTGGCGGAACCGGGTGCCGCAGGTGTGGCAGGGGTAAGGTTTTTCCCCTGTATGGATCAAAACGTGGGCCCTCAGGTGGGCAACCTAACAACGGGACAAACCACACAAACAGGTTGAAAGGTGCAAGAGAAACCACATAAGAAACTAGACAGAGGCAAGGAGATTTGTAGCTGTTCACACGGTCACTCCACTATTGGTTTGTTGATCCAATTAGGAAGATATCAAATGACAAAGGTTACAGGAAAATAAATACGTGAAACTATACAGAATACCTGAGAGCCTTATTACATTATGTTTCATTGTATTTTGACTTGTTACCTGGTACCAGAATTTTGTGTTTTTCTTTACCATTACAGACATTTCGTTCATAAATCGATGCAGTAAAGGCATAAACTGGTGACTAAATGCAAGAAATGAAGTGTCAGATGCTCAGAATTACAACTCTACTGGACTATTTCTAAAGTTTTCATGCTTACTTTAAATAAAACAGTCACACGTGCTTTTGTTTCCATGTAATACAGACGGGATTACTTTTTAATGTGAGGTCAATTATGGGATATGAGGGAATGAACAGCAACATTTTGGATGAGTTGCATCAAGTGTCAGTCAACACTAATCAGTCATCCCATTTTGCATTTACAAACCAGTATTGTGCCATAGCATTGCTAACAACCACTCTTGTAGTCATGCACACACATACACAGCCCTCACCTGAACAAATCGTGCTCCGCAGGTGTCACAGCGGTACGGTTTCTCTCCAGAGTGAATGCGGGAGTGAGTCTTCAGGTTGGCCGGTCGGTTGAACTGAGCTCCACACACATTACAGCGGTACGGCTTGTCACCTGAAAAGGAAAAGGTCGCTGGTTGTACTTATTTGTTCTGAACTTCTAAAACAAAGAGAATGAATTGGACAGAGATCTTTTATGGCTTTACCTGAGCAGACTGACTTGGTTCCTTGCAGGTTTCCAGAATAACAGTAGGGCACGTAGCAGTTCTCACGCTTGATTGGATGTTGGTTGTGATTAGCAGCTTCTGGACCAGAAGGGTGAAATTTTACTCACCAATACACTGTTTTGGATCATTTTGTGTTTTAAATCTACTCTTCTTGCTATATAACAGAGTTTTGGCTTTTGCCTACCTGGAGCTTCCTTGTGAGAGGGAGGCAGTGTTTGGTGGTCCACAGAGGGAGGTGGCCCGAGGGGAGGGGCTCGGCCAGAACCCTCGTAGCAGGAGGCCTGCCCCTGTCTGAAGCAAAGAGGTTCAAAGGTTTTTTACACACATATATAAACTTTCTGTTTTAGTCTCTGCCATCTCCTTATTCTCATTGTTCCAGTTTACCTATCAATCTGACCAGGCACTTCTCCAGACCACGCCTCTGTAGGTGCTTTTGGTATTGAGCCCATGCTGTCTGCAATGGGTGATGCTTGACTTTGGGCTTCCTCCCCTTCCTCTACTTTCACCGTAGTGGCAGCACAGAGAGGGTTGAGAACAATGTACTTGTATTTCTTCCAATTGCAGGCCTTTGGGTCTGGTGTGGCTTTGGTGTCATTCTGGAGAAACGAAGAAAACCCAACTTCAACTTGAAACTGTAAATTCAAACTTCCATGAAACTACATTCCACTTCCCACACTAGCTAGAAACAATTATCTTAGGACTCCTTGTTTTTGATTATATTAAAATCTGGTATATTTTCATTTTCTTGAGACGTACCACAAGGTTTTTGTTGCAGGTGTTGGACTCAGCAGGAGAGTTTGGTTGGCAGCTAGAGCGGGCGGGGCTGTTTGGAGATGAAGTGCCCATGATGGGTGACTCAGGCTCTCCTTTTAGCTCTTTTGACCTGGGCTGGCAGGTCGGGAAAGCCCCTGGCTTGAAAGAGTCCCCAGCCATCACAGGCACCCTGCAGGAAAAACAAAGGAAGTGCTGTAATGAGCTAAACCTGTCAACAGACAAAGGCACATAAACTACAGCAGCAGCACTTCTTACAATGTAGAAACAAAAAGTCAAAGCAGGTAAGAAATGAGAGAGTCACACAAACAGAGCAGTTTTGGCCACTTTCAGTTAATTTAACAATTTTTATCAACAAACTTAATTCTCTTACCTGGTCATCCCAGCTGTTAGGAGCAATCGCTGGGCTCCTGGAACATACAGGTCTGCTTCTTTGGGGGCTACAGAGGCTACAGACACCCTGGAGTCCAGCTCCAATTGAGGGTGTCTTGCACTCATATTATCTGTGCTGAAAAAGGAACAAAAATACATTTTGAGTTCATGTACCAGCTTTGTGCAAAACATCATTTCCTACATTGTTTATACACAAGACAACAGTCGTCCCCTCCAGGCCCCTCACCAGTGCAGCTGCATGAAATCCCGGCAGGTATCGGCCACGTGGTCCATCTGCAAGTAGGTGGCAACAGCCAGCACTCCGGAGACGATGCTGGGTGTCAGAGGGAGGCGGGAGGTGTACATGAAGTCGAGCAGCAGGGAGACACTGGATGGATCCAAGGTACTGGGGAGAGACACGGTCATGAGCTGCTCCCCGCTGCCACCACGCCCCTGGAGCAGCACCCGGTGGGAGTACAGCGAGTAGAAGAAGCCACTGAGAGACGAGAGGAGGACAGAAATATATAAGGTCAAATATGCAATCCAGGTGAACAGTGCTATGCAGTTTTTAATAAAGAGAAATAGGTTAAAGGTTAAAGAAGACAATGGATGTCCCAAGTGGAAGGTAACTGGGGACAGATCAAATTAGAAGGACAAAACCACCATGAGTCAACCAGAGGAAGAGGGCAAAGGAAGAGAAAGGAGAGAGAAAGGGAAGAACATATTCCTCACTTTAACCAAACACATCCGCTTATTTCATTTGCTAAGTTCTCCCTCAGAGAAAACCTGAATACTCCCGCTTGCCGTAGAAGGCAGAGCGACTGTATTGTGTGTAGCTCTGATCCATGCACCAACCTGCAGGCCACGAGCACGGCACAGTGTGCCTGCAGATGTACGTTGCCAATAACCAGGGTGGTGTCGGTCAGGATGCTTCGATGTCGCAGTTCATTCAGGTTGAGCAGCACATCATTGGAGTGGCGTGTGAACTCCTTCACGTATCCATCAGCTGGAGCCCTCATCGCCTGCCCTCTGTCCACCCTGTGTCCCTCCAACACTTCCATCATTTGGATCTGTAGAAAAAGGCATTATAAATAAGGGAAACAACATATGAAGCAGTTCACATCTTTTATATTCACAATATGTGGGCTGAAATTTTGATTGTTTGCATGAATATGGTTTTAGCCTTTTTTAGAATGACTCATAACAATGACTTACCTGTATGTAACTGATAGAATAAATATGCTGGAGTGTCCCAGACACATGTGTTAGGTGAGACCAGCTCCCTACTCGTACCTGCATGCAGAAAAAAATAGAAATCACCACCTGATCCTGTATGTATTTTTCAGCTTTTAGACAGCTTTCAAATGTGAATGAATGTGAAAAACAATTAAACTCTGTGTGTTTTAAGGGAAAAAACATTTACCGCACGATGACTCTATGATAAAATATAGAAATATGTGCATTTTTATCTAACAAAATCTAACAATTTATCATTACTCTGTTGAGAAATATACCTTAAACGTTACATCTGAAGATTGGAAACAAAAAGTCAATTCTAGCTAACAGTAATTACACACCTCATAAGAAATTTAAATACAGTGAGAATTTCCGACTCACCCCGACCAGCAGGGACGAGAACTAACGTGTGCCGCCCTGACGTCAACCCACTCGGCTCAGTGTTCAGTCTACAGTCCAAGACGTGGAGCAGGGGCTCACCCACAGCCTCCACTGGCTCTGAGCAACACAGTGAGGGAGGCTGAAGGGAGGGAGCTCTTTATAACGTTGTGCAGGAAGCCCCCTTACAACCAGAGCTGCTCGTTTCCTCTTTCCTCAATGGCCCACGCGTACACTGGAAGCAGCGCAGGAAAGGCCCTGGCCCAGGCTCCGGGCTCGAAGTATTTTTAGTGGGCTATTAGTTTTTCTAAACCCCCATAGCTCTGCGCGAACTAATGGCAGGAAAGCAAAGTGTGTTTTTGTGCCACGTTGAAAAAATATATACGTGGACCCTTGGGGAGATGCGGTACGTGTCTGGCTGTCCAGGGGTAAAGCCAGAGAACATCCCCCACCAACGCTTTCCTTCACCAGGACAGAGGAAACTGTTTGAAAGGAAGCTGGAACACCAACTTGTATTTGGATAAACAAGCTATGCCCTCCACAGTGAGATTTCATTACGGGAGTTTTAAATACAAATACATTCATATTTTGCGGAACAATTTCTCCCAATCTCCCCTGACATTACTTGCATATGATAAGCCATGGTAATCACAGAGAAACTGCCATTGCTAAATTGGCCAGTTCAGTCAAAAGGGGCATTACTGATAAGTGCTCCACAACATTTTTCCGGAACCTTCTGACTTGCTGCCTTAGAGCAGAGGCCGACGTGTTATGAGGACTAAGAGGAAGGAAGCAAGACAAAATTGATCATTCTAGATGGGAGACACCTTCTCCTGGTGCTGAAAAACAACCTTTACCCCGCCCTGGGTGAAAGAAATGCAGCCGACAGATGTGCAGGAACTTCCCTCTACACACCAACCTCACACACACACACACACACAAATGCATCCTGCTAAGCTGCTCAGAGACATGAATGAAAACGCCTGCGCAGGACATCCGTCAATAATAAAGCAAGCAGGAGGCAAGGGAGGAGAAATGGAGAATCGGGGGGTAATGGAGCGAGGGGACAAGGGCTCAGAGGTCATGAATAACTGAAAAATAAGCGGAAAAGTGACCTCATCCTCGGTGCAGCCTTGGCTTTTGCAGAGAATCAGACACAGGACAGTTCATTGAGACACCGCAAAAATGAACTATGAACTGAATTTCCTCTACATGAAAGTATTTCGCAGAAGGAGAGCTTGAAGAAGGAGAAGAGAAATCCTCCAGGATGGGAAGATGAGTGATGCTTGCAGAAAAAAGCTGGGTTTGCAAGACGCCAGTGGTACTTTAATAATAAAGAGAAGATGATTTCTATTTTCACTGGCATGTTTGCACCCAAGTCATTTATAATGTGAAAGAAAAATGTGGAATTTCTTCATTTTTACCTGCAACTTGAATGTTTTTTTCTCTAGTATGTAACAATGTGTGTGCTAAATTGCTTTTTATGTGTTAAGTGATCGCAGAAAACAATAGGCTCAGACAGACACATCAATACTCATGATTGGGTTGCTTTTAGCAGGTATAACTGCCTCCAGTTAATTCTGAGCTGTCACCAGTCTTTTTGAAAAGGCAAACTTCATTTCGTTGCAGGTTTAAGTGTCCAACATATATCAAAAATCAGCTACGTTCGGATATAAATCCTTTGAAAATGTGAATCGGAAGTAAAAATGTTTGCCTGGGATGTGGAGTGCTTGTGCGTGTCCTTGTGCTTCTATTTGTTTGGATAGAGGTCGGATCAATTGTGTGCTTTATAAAAGAAAAAAACAAGGAAAAACCATAAAGGAAAACAACGATTAAGAAAACAGAGAGGGAGATGTGGGTCTCGGCTACTTCCAGGCATTGTGAGAAGAACGGATGAGGGGGGCGGTTGAGGAAAAGTGAGAACATTACTAAACAGGTTTACCAATGGCCGGAAGCCATTGAGTCTGCCCCGTTGGTGAGGCTGGGCAACGCTCACTGCGACTTCCTGCATCTTAATCCATCTGTCAGTGCCCATCAGCGACACACTGGCCCCGTTTGTGAAAAAATGCCGAGCTGTTACTATTTACCGTCAGATGAACTCTCTGCATTCTCAAATGCGGGGCTTCCCCTTGTTTTGTGGTTTCATGTTTGCCTGGATAAACCTACGCTGTTTATCTGATATTGTATGGACTGAAGCCATGCTTTGACTTCAAACCCTCGAGCTGGTGCCAAAGTGTTGATGGCCCCTGCAACAATAACACAGATCTGCCTAAACTACCTCTTCCTGTGATTGCAGAGCTCTCTGGACATATATGGGCAAACAGCACAGAGCTACTGGGAGGAGGAGTGTAAGGAGGAAGTGGGGAGATCCCAGAAAGCAGCTTTGGTTGTTTGTCCACTTATTGGCTGAGATAGACTGGGAAATAATAATAAAAAATGATAAGCTTATGAAACTCTTCCTTTGAAGAAGTGCCTTGGGGAATGAAGTGGGGTTCCAACATTGTACTGGGTGAAGTGGGAGGAAGAGGGAGAAAATATAGGGTGGGGAGGGGATGGGAGAGGGACAGTTGACCCAAATCTTATGAACTGTAAAATGATGTAGCAAGCATTTGACCTCCATATTAACTGCTGCTTGTGAAATGGAAAACAACTGGGGTCTTATGGAAAACACATCAATTAACAACAAGCTAAGCTCAATGGAAAGCTAAACCCCAGAAGAACCCTAACATAAATCAAACCTTGATCACAATTAGCAGATATAAATATTAACAAATAGTTATGAGTTCAGTAATCCTCATGTTCTGAGATTAACATTGTGTTTCAATTCTTTTATTTTATATTAGTGTGTACACTGGGGATGATTTATGCTCTACTTATCCTAGCTCTGAATAGCTATTCAATGTAACACAGTCGCACTCTGAACAACACAGTTTTAAACAAATGTCAAGACTCCTCATTAAAATTATTTTTATTATTATTTTAAAGTTAAAAGAAAAATGAACTGACATTGTTTATGTTTATGAGTGTAGTATTTTTATACATATATTTATTTATCATACTTGTTCTCTTTATTTTCAGCTGTAGTTCATTACTACTATGGAGTTGGATACCTATTGTATTGTTGTATTTTACTGTAGGGTAAACCGGGGTAAGATGCCAACGATGTCTATTTTCTTTTAAAATACATATACTTTGAATATCATGATAATATGTACATAATAAGGATGATTAAGTCAACACATTCAGAGGGTAATCAAATAACCTATAAATATGTAAATATATCTTTAAAAGGCGCATCCTCCCACCTCAACAGGGAAGATACACTTCCTTCTGGGGAATCTCACCACATGAGTCATTTTGATCAATACAGACTTGATACTTATGCAAAAGAGTAACTGTCTTACTTTAACTGCAACCTGTTAGATGACACATACAGGAAGTATTTTAGATG
>OMNN01042166.1:0-16550 GCA_900302755.1 Chromis chromis
GTTATACACAATACACCGATCAGCCACAACATTATGACCACTGACAGGTGAAGTGAATAACATTGATCATATTGGTACTATGTTGTGTTCTGCTGGAAAACCTTGAATTTTGGCATCCGTGTTTATGAGACTTACACACCCAAATAAACATTGTCCCTCATGCAAATGGAAATCCCAAATGTCACTGGCCTACCCCCGCAGGAAAATGCACCTCACCACATGACAAAAACATCAACCAATCAGGAACATCTTGAGGAACATGACAATGGCCCAAGATGTTGATTTGACCTCCAAACTTCCTACACCCCATTCTGATCAAGCATCAACAGGATGCAGTGGAACAAGTTTGATTGACAGAGGCCCCACTGCACAAGCCAGAGTACCCAAAGGATCCACTGCCAACGTCCTGGTTTCAGATCCCATAGGACACCCTGAGAGGTCCTCTTGTCCATGCCCAATGGTTCAGAGCATTTTAGACCACATAAGGGGGACCAACACAATATTAGGCAGGGGGTCATAATGTTATGCCTGATCGGTGTACATGTCTTAATAAAGTTTATACATTTTGCATGTAGTTGCTTATACACATCAAACGGACACATTGCAACATTTGCATTAATATTTAGTCATGTTTCTGTCAAATTTAAGTTCAATTTTCACTCTACTTTTAGCTCTGTTCTGGTCTCCACCAGCTCCTACAGTAAATATCTGACATTTTTCAGTTGCTAAATGCTCTTCTCTGTTTACCATCTAGTTGCTAACTTTTGCAGTCTGCTGTTTGGTGCTAGAAAGGTAGCATTCAGTGGGTTTAGCTTGGAAACAGAACCTGAACAGTAAAAATGTTAAAATGCCTTGTAGAGGTGAAAGAAATTGCGTGGGATGCTAATTTTCTGGGTGTTCACAAAATCCGACCATTTCTTTTTACATTACACTAAATAATTAGATTTCTTGTTCATATAAAAAATATTGTAGCTTTTATTTTTCTATCAGTTTCACTCCAATATTATTTTGTGCTCATTTTAATTTCCTGTAGCAACATACCTCCCCTGTACCCTCCTGAAATAGATTTTTCTCCTCACCTCTGCAATTAAAGAACACATGATTATAGTACTCCTGAAGAAATAATGGCCACTCTTATGGAATAATAATTATAATCTTGCTGGTATGCTTCACACCATGTTTTTCACCTTTCACCAAATTCGGGTTAGCTGTATATATGCAATCTGCTCCAAGTTCTGCAACAGTCCGTTAAACAAATGTTCCCTCTTGTGAGAGACAACAACATCTAGAGGACAAGACTGGGTGTATAACAGAGAATATGCAATGCAGGCAAGTAAGCACAGTGTGGGGGAAAAGGGAAAGAAAGCAACAGAGCAGGAGGAGGTGGGGTGGTGAGGGAGGAGAGGGTCAGCAGGCTGAACTCGCTTCTCCTCCTACTTTTACTCAAAGTAGTCGGTTCTTTTGGGTGAACTAGTGTTTATTCTACCAAGGGTGTGCTAGGAATGTAAATACAGCTGTGTTGTAAGGCCTCTCAGCGGGCACAGCTGTACTGCATCCGTGGGCAAACCTCAGTCCTGCCCATAACAGTGCCCTTAAAGTTATGTGAGGAACACCTAAGGGAAAATTATAGATTTCACTGTGCAAAAACGTTGAAGTGAAAGGTATGGTGACTGCTAAAAATTTGACGTCAAAGCAGCACAGAGAAAGGCTTTTAGAAAGATTTTTCTTGAAGGTTTAGTTCTTTAGCTGTCAGATCAGGTTTGACATGTTTTTAAATGGAACCAGTAGAAGAATAAACCCCGTCAGAAGTCGGTAAAGGTTTTAATGCCAAAACAATATTACATTTCTCTAGGCTGTGCAAGAGCATAATGTGCAGGAGTTTTATTTGGGTCATACTAGCAGCTGCGCTAAAGTACGAATCAATGTGTGAGGGGCTTTGACTTGCTGTACACCTGTAAGAGAAATGAAATGTGACTCTCATGCTTCCCTAAATTTAACGAGCAACAAGTATCACCGCGACTAGTTGGGCTCCCAGTGACATGACACGATGCAAAGGAGATCGGCAGCAGCCATCAGCTTGTCCCCGGAGAGCCTATCTATATGCAGGTCTGACAGGAGCATGAGGAAGCAACCGCATTAGGCTCAATGAGTCATAGCCAGCTGTGTTAGCATAGCATGCCCATCTTTACCTCATCTAGCATCACAGAGCCCCGGCAATTACCATCCCTCTTCCTGTGGCAAGGACTGGAGGGAGCATGAATATTTCTCCTCTCCTCCGCTCAGTGGCTGACAGAAGTTGTGACCAAATGCTCCCTTCTAGGTACATTTTCTCTGATGTATCTCGCTATATTAAGGCTAAACGACTCATTTGTCAAGCGGATCATTTAAAGAAGAACTTGCAAAGTTGTCTTTTAGTTGCTCGGGCCATTGTTATGCCCACAGGAGATGAGGGATTGTGGTGTGGAAACTATTAGGAACATGTTGTATCCAAGTGAAAAACATGGATGTGAATTCAGAGGTCTCCAGGTTGCTACAGAGCAAAGTATTGGCTTTGTGCGTTTAATTCGATTTCATCATACTGGGCCTCAGGGATGAATGCACTGACATCTACATTTACCAACAGTGTGCAGTGTTCCTTAGGGGACTAAAAAGGTCTATCAACAAAACATGTTAAATGCACTGTTTGTAAAACAGGTAGTAATTTTAAGTTTTGACAAGTGTAACTTAATTAGTTAGAAAAATCTCTTGCAGAAATCCCCACAAGCCAACACACGCAAGATACAGTATGTGTGCATGCACAATATACAGTGCCTATAAAATGTATTCACCCCCCTTGGAAGTGTTTCCCTTTTATTGCTTTTTAACATTGAATTATGGCCAGTGTAATTTGGCTTTTTTGACAATGATTTACAAATAGACACTCTTTCATGTACAAGTGAAAACAGAATTCTACAAAATAAGGTCATTTACAAGTATAAAAAGTAAAATAATTATTCACCCCCTGAAGTCAGTATTTAATAGATGCACCTTTGGCCCCAATCAGAGTATTGAGCCTGTGTAGATCTAAATCAGCCCCGCACAGCTGGACACTGCAATTTTACCCCATTGTTCTTTGCAAAACTGCTCAAGCTCTCAGGTTGCACAGGGATTGTGAGTGAACAGCCCTTTTCAAGTCCAGCCACAAATTCTCAATTGGATTGAGGTCTGGGCTCTGACTCAGCCACTCCAGAACATTCACCTTGTTATCTTTAAACCATTTCTGTACAGCTTTGGCTGTGTGCTTCGGGCCATTATCTTGCTGGAAAACAAATCTTCTACCACGTTGCAGTTGTCTGGCAGGCTGCATCAGGTTGTCCTCCATTATTCCCCTATACTTTGCTGCATTAATTTTACCCTCTACCTTCTCAAGCCTTCCAAGGCCTGTACATCATGATGCTGCCACCACCATGCTTCACAGTGGGGATGGTGTGTTTGTGATGATTTGCAGTGTTTGGTGTCTGCCAAACATAGCGTCTTGTCTGATGACCAAAAAGCTCCATTTTCCCAGACGAAAGAACCGTCTTCTAGTTGACTTTACATACCTTCCGGTGAGCTCTGTTGAGGTTTAATGTGAGCTTTTTTTCAACAGTGGGTTTCTCTTTGCCACTCTGGTATCAAGCTCTGAGAGGGTGAAGAACAGGCAACAGTTGTTGTATGCACAGTTTCTTATATCTCATCTGTTGAAGCATGTAACTCCTTCAGAGCAGTCATAGGTGTCTTGGTGGCCTCCCTCACTGGTCTCTTTCTTGCACAGTCACTCAGTTTTTTAAGGGACTGCCTCCTCTAGGCAGATTTACACATGCGCCATATTGCTTTCATTTCTTAATGACGGATTTAACTGTGCTCTCGGGGATATTCTGTGACTTGGAAATGTTCTTGTATCCATCCCCTGACTTATGCTTTTCAATAATATTTCCACGGAGTTGCTTGGGGCGTTCTTTTGTCTTCATGATTTAGTTACAGCCAGGAGTGCTGATGAGAAGAGTTGTTTTTTTGTAGATTCTTGTCAAAAAAGCCACATCAAATTGACGATGATTAAATGTTGCAAACCAATAAAATACGTTGAAGGGAGGTAAACACTTTTTATAGTCACTGTACATATCCGCTAGGGGTTATGTCACATTTAGCTAGCCGCTCCTTTTGCTGCTTCTCGTTCCTTTCTGTTGTGTCGTCTGTCTAGACAGGAAATTAGATCAGTCAATCAACTTGCAACCTGTGGTTACCTTTGACACCCTTCTCTGTTTAGAGACATTTATGTTGATTTTCTTAGAAGCATAATTTCAGCTTTAGTGTGTGTTAGCATGTGGTCCTGAGAGGTGGACCCATAATCAGCAGGGGAGATAGTACGTCTGTGCTGACAGTGTCTTCAGACAGATTGTGTATCAAGAGCTTTGATTGTAGTTAAAGTTGTATTTATTTATCTCAGTTCAAATTGTACAATGTCAAGAGACCAAAGGATTGTAGATAAAAGGCTAAAACTCATCAATATTGTCATCGGCGTAAAACAAACAGCACAGTAGAAGAGACAAATAGTTTAACATAATACAGACATCATAAAACGACATGACACGAATGTAATTAATACTAAAATATTAAAGCCTGCGTTAGTTTCTGCAAATGATTTGTGACCTGCCTTCTAAACACGCTTGCAAAGCTTAATGGTGTAATGCAAATGAATGAATAAATGAATACATAAAAATGTAGTATCGCCGCTAAAACAACATAAAAGCCTCTCTTTGATTTTTTTCAACAAATATTTTTTGATCTGCTCTCTGATTTTTGAATTCACTTTACCCAACAGATAATGGGAGGCTCTTTACTCCTGCAAACACTGACTGCTGAGAGAGATGTAATGCTTTTATTAAACAGTGACTCACTCCGGAACAGCTACACTACACTGAGCAAGAGACTCCAAGCGGAATGAAAAGAAGTGGGGATAAATTATTAGTGCGTTTCTTGTTTTTATGTGTGAATTTAAGAAATAAGGGTATGGCTGGATTGACCCATCAGGGGACCTTTATATACTAAGCTTAAGGGCCATATTGACCCCTGTTTTCTCCCTGTTAGTCTTTGATAATATGCATCCTCTTCCTTCTTACTACAGCGCACAAGTCAGACTACACATGGAAGCTCCAGAGTATTTTACCCAGAGCTGCACACACTAAACAATAGTGATTTGTTGTGATGGACAGACAAGTATTGATTCAGCCTGACATTGTATTAATGTTAGAATATTGTGTTAGCTGTTCAATTGACTTATCTTTCATAGAAGTTATAGTAGTCGCTAGTTGCTAGTTATTTCTGTGGATCACATTATACACCGATCAGGCATAACATTATGACCACCTGCCTAATATTGTGTTGGTCCCCCTTATGTGGTCAAAAATTCTCTTAACCATTGGGCATCTCAGGGTGTCCTATGGGGTCTAGCATCAGGACGTTGGCAGTGGATCCTTTTTGTACTCTGGGTTGTGTAGTGGGGCCTCTGTCAATCAGACTTTTTCCACTGCATCCTGTTGATGCTTGATCACAATGGGGTCTAGGAAGTTTGGAGGTCAAATCCATGGTTTTCCAGCAGAACACCACATAGTGGGCGCCCCGATAGCCTAATGGTTATGTCGCGTGACCCAAGTGCTAAGGCGTAGCGGCTGTCCCAGGTTCGATTCCGACCTCGGGCGTTTACCGCATGTCCTTACCCACTCTCTCCCTTTTCCGACTCTATCCACTGTCCTATCTAATAAAGGCACAAAAAGGCCAAAAATAAATAAAAAAAGAACACCACATAGTACCAATATGATCAATGTTATTCACTTCACCTGTCAGTGGCCATAAAGTTGTGACTGATTGGTGTATAACTGTGTACAGCTGCATCAATTTCATCCAGTCAGCCCCTATTTTTCATAGGTGTAGCTACAAGGGTAGTTGGGAGATGAACGCTTTACCTTTTAAATAATGATCATATTTCACATGCGCATTTGTTCGTCCAATTGAAATTTGTGGAGCCAGAAGATTGGTGGCACTGGCCATGTTTCCATTACGTATTTGTTATGCGTATTTTGAAGTATCTCACAAGAAATGGCCAAATTCTAAAAAATGTTTACACTCCCTTGCGGTGAGTTTTGACTTTTCCAAATAAAAAGTGGTGGATTTTGAAACTGGTCATATGTAGATATTGGAAATTGAGAGGAAATGCTTGGCCAATGGCAGGCTTATACCTGCAATCTACATCCAGTTATTCACAGTCGTTCCCAATGGCGTGTCTGTTATCTTTCTTTTTTGCTCACGGCATCATTACTTTAATTTAAGTTATTGAATAGGAAAAATAAAGCAGCCCTATCTAATGAAGAGTCAGTTAGCAAGCTCACATGCTCATTAGCATAGCTCCGTTGCTAGAAGGACCACAAGGTCACACGGCTGTCCGCAACCACGGTTCTGTTGTTGTGCGATATATGCTCTAACAGGTGAGGCTAAATATAAGTGAAAGGTGCAAACCTGCTAATAAGCTACGGTAGATTCCTCCGCGTTGGACCTGCTGTTCTCTAAAGGTCAGGTTGTCATGATGGGTGCTGTTGGTCAACGGCAGACACACAGTTCACTGAAGTTTAACTTTATGTGGAACATTTGCACAGATTAGTTTGAGTTGATACTGAGATCGCTGCATTTCCATTGGAATTAGGTGATTTTGCCGTGTAATATTTGCTGTAATTATGGGAAAAATACCTATTTTTGAATCACTAAACAAAGATGGAGAAAGGTGTGGACTACCATACAATGTAGTAATGAAATAAAACAAGTACCAATACTAGAATTTGACAAAGACGGACTGAGACGAGTCCTCAACCAGCAAAGAGCAGCTGAAAATCTTGTTTTTGTGTGCACAGTGCCAGCGTCAGCCTGGTGTTAGACTCGTCATTAAATATAAATGCTCATCAATGGGGCCTCTTAACAAGCAAGCTTGAAGTTAATCAAGTTGCCACGCAGTGATTCCACCCAGAGACAAGAAAGAACAAGATTTAGGAAGAAATTCTGACTGACTCTTCATGTTTGGAGATGATAAATGGTTTTTACCTGGATGTGTACACTTGCATCAAGAGAAAAGTGTCTTTAAGATGGTAGTTAAGGTGACGAATTCTGAAATACCAAACTAACTTGTTTTCTCTCCTGTCCCTTCTTGTTATCCCCGCTATTATTTCTCTGTTTTCTTCGCATCTTTTTCAAACTTGTCTCCATATCCTCCTTCCCCTCGCACCCCCCCCTTTCTGTTGTTTTCCTTTCATCTTTTGTTGTCTCCTTTCCTACATCAGTCAGTGTTTCGCAGCTCTCCTCTGCTGGGCTGCTTCCTGTTCGGCCTACCGCTGGGTGTAATTAGCCTGATGTGCTACGGCATCTGCACAGCCGAGTCGGATGATGGTTCGGATGACATGGACGCGCTCAAGAGGGAGGGCCTGACCGACGAAGAGGAGGAAGAAGAGGAGGAGAGGCAACGCGCCGCCGAGCTCGAAGGCCCCGACGAAGGCGAGAACGAGGAGGAGGATGTCGGAGAGAAGGATCCCGAAGAGAAGAAAACCGATTAACACAGGGGCACCCGCCACATAGAGGATGATAGGCCTAGTCAAATGCAGTGACATGAAACTCAAAGACATATCAATGTATTACTGTTCTGCTTCTTTGTTTTTCATCTCACTTCCCCTCAAAGCCCCTCTAGCACAGACTTTTTTCCTCCCCATCTTTCAGTTCTGTGTGTCGGTGTGTAAGGTCGGCTGCTCGATGAAGCCAGTGAATTATATTAAAGCTAACAGCCTTTTTAATGACGGAGTGTAAACGCAGTGCTCGTGAGAAACGAAGGGATGGCTGTGAACCAAACATACCACCTTATTTATTTTGATTCAACCAACCAGTGGTTTATTCCATGTGATGTGCGACACTCTGACGTTGTTAGGTTGTTTTGAAGCCACTTAAATGCCCTTATTATATCTTTTTTTTTTTGGGTCATATCCCAAACTGTTGTGTTTTTCTCTTTGATTCTAATTTACTGTAATATCCTAGAGACGTAGAAAAAGATAAATCTTGCCTTCAAAACATAATAGAAAACGAACACACTGAGACATTTTGTTTACCTCTACCCCATCCCAAAGCTTATGTATCGTAATTAATGCGCGTAGAATGAAAAAGGAAGTGCCCAAGAAGGAAAATCTGCCATAAATGAAATGTGCTTTTTTTTTCTATTGTATATTATTGCCTGAAAATATTCCCCCCTTTTTCCTCTTCTTCTTGTCTTCTTCTTCTCGGGGTGCAAAGTGCTGAGACGGTCATGCATTTCATCTTATCTCTCTGCCAGACACCTGTTTGTGTCCATTTTTTGCTGAAAGATGATGAAAAGCGCTGGGTTGGTAATTGGTGTCAGTCTCTCCGATACCCAAAAAAAAATGGCAGACGGACATTTTTTTCTTCCACCCAACACGACCACCCTGCTAAAAATTCCTTGTATAGATGGGTTGTATCTGTCTAGAAAAGCCATAACATGCATGAGTAGCTCCTGTGGCTCTTAACAACTCAGGCAGGCCCTGTCTGTTTCCATATTTCAGTCTGTCTTCCATCACTGGTTTCTATATTGAATTCACTAGGCAGGTTGAAGTTTACATCCCAATGCAGCGAGACGAACTCTGAGAATATAGAATATTAGGACTGTGTTCCTGCTACTAAGGTGGGCCCCTCTTTTGTTATAACCCGATGTTGTCAGTTAGTCTTAAGGCTTAGAAATCCCTCCATGTCTCTTTTTCCTGTCCCTAAAGTGTATCTAATAGCTGAATACAAGTAGGGCTTCCTCTTTAAAGCTGGGGTAGGCAGTTTTTTTTTTGTTTCTTTCAGTTTTATGTGTTTTAGGTCATCATTCGGCAAAAAAATGGTACGATCCTTTCTTTGTGAAGTCTGAGAGCAAACCAAACTTCTGTACCCCCTACTGGGTGCATTTTCAGGCCTGAGAAAATGTAAAAAATTATAATTTTAGCCAATCTACTGATCAAATGAGATACAATAAAGAGCAACAAAGTCCATAGAGAGAACAGGATGATGTTTTGCAATGTATTAGATGGAAAAGTTTCACTCTAGAGGGTTTTGTTGCGTTTTTATCTTTGCTTTTCCTTTTTCAAATCTCTGCCTACTTCAGCTTTAATTCAAGAGGCCAACCTATTTCACAAAATAACAAATGTTTCTTAAGTTCTGTTACAGCCATTTTCTTATGACAAATGCACAGTACAGTGCACCTTATTGGATTAGTCCCGTGAGGCAAGTTAAAGCACCTGAAAACATGATTTTGAGTGTCTATAAAGTAGATTCTTATTCTTAATTTGTGCAGGAAAACATCTGCTACTCCAGTACAAACCTATTCACCTTAATATTGGATATTTTTGGGGAAATATTCTGTTTGTTGCCAAACGTTAGATGAGTAAGCGGATAGTGCTCACATGTCTGTTCGGCAATTATATGGTTAGCAGCTAGTTAGCTTAGCATAAAGACAGGAAACGGTGGAAACAGCGGCGCTAAAGCTCAGCATAAACCACCGTAATTTCATCGCGCTGTCGTAGCTCAGTAACCCGATCGACTTAGGCACCCCGACATAAGCACACCTGCTGTTTTTTAAACATACAGAGCTTATCTGTATTCTTACTGTGAAACTGCACTAAAGGAAAACCATGCCCTCGCCTTGCCTTCTGGTCTTTGTAGTTGCCTGCCATTCTCTGCCAAACTTCCTCTTCGGGTTTGAATTGAGATTGTCACACTTTATTACAGGTTTGAACGATTGAAATAAAGATTGTCCTCTTTTTTTCTTGTTGACGAGTTTCTTTTTTTTTCTCTCCATCTGATGCACATATCCCCCCCCCCTTCATTTTAAACGTGCCTGCCGGTCATCCATTTAGACATCTATTTCACCATCCTGGTTCAATTATCACACCTATAAATGTGCTTTTTTGCCCCCCCCCTCCCGCCAATATAATCCGAGGTAGAGGTGTCTACTCAATTATGGCAGATATAATCACATTTTTGGAGATCTGGGTTTAACCACGGCTGATTGCATTGCTTGATGTGAAACTCATTTATTTCTTCTCTTTAGGGAATGGCGGCGCTCACAAGTCAAACTCGGAGACGTGACTTTACATAATGACAGAGGCACAATGTCGGGGCGGACTTTCTGAAGCCTGACCTCTCGCGCAGTTTGAGATAGAATGGAAAAGAACGTGTTGCTGTTGGAAACTTCGCTCGCTTGTTTTCAGGTCTGATAAAGGAGGAGAATGTTCATTTCTTTTCCAGTGGATGTCATTTTGGTGGGGATAAATTACCACAAAGGGGGGGATAATATATTACTACATCAGAATCGGTGTCATTGAGTGGTGCTGATGCAAAAAGTAATTCATCGCTCAATTACTTCGCCATATATTCTGCGAATGAGTTCCATCGTGTGGCAAATGAAGGAGGCCTGCTGTCTCTTTTTCTCCCGAAGAACCAACAATCTCGCGCACTAGACAAGGGCAATTACACTCTGCTGCCCATTCTGACGTCTGTCTTATGTTGAAAAGGCAAATTACGGCGAGATAGTAATCATCTCGTTTCTGGCTCGCACGGGGAGGTGTTTAATGGTTTAGCTCCGCGTGTAGGGTCAAGGTAAAGGGAGAGATGGTTATTTCAGTTAATGCTTGGAGCCTGTTTTTCAAGGGGAGCTCAGTTCGTGTCACTCAGCAAGATGAGAAATGGCTGATTAGCTTTGCTCACCATGGAAACCAGCCCACACTTCTCTGCAGATCCTGTTAGAAATGCAGCATTTTTTTTTTCTCTTTTTTTTGTTGCAATATGGCTGATAGATGGGCTGCAGCTGCTGAAGTCCATCTGTTTGCCGCCACTTTAACAAAAAAACACACAAAAAACTCGATGCCTAATTACACAAACAATGTTGGCAAATCTGCCCTTTACAGAGACCACCTCCCCCCCCTTCAGTAAGTGGCTCTTTTGTGTGTGGTTTTGTTTCCCATCATCAGATCGTCTCTCGTGGAGCCGCTGGACTATTTTCGGTGCCGCGACAGTTCAACTGGACTTAATAGCCGCTTGTCAGCCTGTCAGTCGATAGATGCTGCTTGTTGTTGTTGTTTGCTTTTCTGAGCGGCCTGACATCTTTGGCAAACTTTTTTTTTTCTTTCTTCTGTGTGAAAATGACTGTGCAAACACGGTCGCTGCCCATCAAAGCTATTACTACTTCTGCCGCATCAGAAATCACCAAAGCAGACCTGCAGGCGATGGAAGCTGTGAGCAGAGGGAGCGATAAGAAAACATTAGTGTCCAAAATACACCCTGTTCCCGAAAAACAAATAGTATATAATAAGGAAAATGCTCATCTAGATTAAATGATGATTATTTTTTATCAACGTAACACAGAAAACCGCTTAAGTTGGTGTTATAGCTCAATTTAAACTAGTTTTAAACATGATTTGTATTTTAATACAGTGTCCAGTGTCTTATAAACCTCAACGCTGCATTGAAACTCTTATTATACATCAACACCATGAATATGATTTCAACACACTCGGGCACGTCTGTGTTTAGTCACAATGAGGGGTATGAATATTAGAATACAAGGGTGAAAATGTGAATCACGACGCCTTTGCAATCACCAGATTTGAATCCAATCGAACACCTATGGGAGATTTTGAGTGAGGGAATATACACCGATCAGCCACAACATTCTGACCACTGACAGGTGAAGTGAATGACATTGATCATATTGGTACTATGTGGTGTTCTGCTGGAAAACCTTGATGAGACTTATGGTAAATGGTAAATGGTCTGAACTTATATAGCGCCTTTCTACCTTAGTGGTACTCAAAGCGCTTTACAATGTGTTTCTCATTCACCCATTCACACACACAACTTAGACATCCAAATAAACATTGTCCCAGAACAAGCACACTCCCTCATGCAAATGGAAATCCCAAATGTCCCTGGCCTACCCCCACAGTAAAATGCCCCCCACCACATGGCAACAACATCAAACAATCAGAAACATCTTGAGGAACATGACAATGACCCAAGATGTTGATTTGACCTCCAAACTTCCTAGACCCCATTCTGATCAAGCATCAACAGGATGCAGTGGAACAAGTTTGTTTAACAGAGGCCCCACTGCACAAGCCAGAGTACCCAAAGGATCCACTACCAACGTCCTGGTGCCAGACCCCATAGGACACCCTTGGCCCGTTTCCACCAATGGTATCTACTCTACTCTACTCTACTCTACTCTACTCTACTCTACTCTACTCTACTCTACTCTACTCTACTCTACTCTACTCTACCCTACAAAAGTGGCTGTTTCCACCGCAAAAAGTACCAGGTACCATTTTTTTTTGTACCTACTCCCTCTGGGTTCCAAGAAAAAGTAGCCCGGTTCTATAACGTGACGTGGAAATTTCTAGACCGTTGATTGGTCCGAGACAATTGTCATCGGTGAGCAACTGTGTATGTATGTAGTCCACATGCCGTTACCGGCAGCTCAGCGAGCAAACGTTGAGAAACTACACTAATGTGTAAAACACAGCTTGTTAAAAAAAATCAAGGTTGTAACATGAAAGTGACATTTCTCCTGCTTTGTCTGAAATCGGCCTCTCTCTCGCTCTCTCTCTCTTAAAAAAAACCCAACATCTTTATAAAGATGTTTATAAGGTCTGCGGAGGTTCGCGTTGCCCACTGCTGGCACTTCCGCATTTCCGCGACACAATTGTACCGGATTTCAGCAACAGTGTGCGTGTGCAAAACTTCCGTGTGTCTCGGGATTCATTCCAATACATCTGATCAGACCAGGGACGTCCTGGAGAAAAAGGACACATATTATCACTTATGAGTCCCTTCCCACCGCAGTGTGCTGCGATCAGCTGTGCAGAGGGACACAGAAGCACAGCTGATCGCAGCACACGATAGCCCCGCCCCCCAGCTGCCGAAGCACTGTTAGCTCTGGTCCAGGTCAATGGAAACGCGAACAAAAACAGGGTAGATTAGAGTAGAGTAGGGTAGGGTAGAGTAGGTACCGGCTATGGAAACGCAGCACCTGAGAGGTCCTCTTGTCCATGTCCAATGGTTCAGAGCATTTTTGACCACATAAGAGGGACCAACACAATATTAGGCAGGTGGTCATAATGTTATGCCTGATCGGTGTAAGTCTAATGACAAAATAGTGTTTTACATTTGGGCAGAGCAAACACTTAAGTTTATAAATTGGAAACTTCAAGTTGACCTTCCTTAAAATTAAGTTTTGGGAGAGGAATAATTTAGGTAAATCTAATTTAAACCAGTGACATTATTATCACTTGTTCACTTAATTCAATTGCATGTTACCAATTGAAGCAATTAATTTCAGTTGGTCCAAAGATCAGCGATCAAAGGGAAAAAACACCTGACATGGATTTTGTTGCTCTTTGTACTGTTTCGCCTGATAATGTCTGAAAAGCCCTGTGATTGGCTTAAGTCTTCCTGAAAACGGGGCCAATAGGAGGTGCAGAAGTTGGGTTTTCCTCTAAGACTACTTGAATTACAACATGCTGAAAGGTTATAATGGAATTTTTGAACAATTATCCAAAACATTGAAACTCTAGCTTTAAAAAAACAAGTAATTTATTTAGGAAGAAAGACATCTGGAGCTGGCAATCTGTTTTTGGTTGTTGGCTTTTTCAGTTTAACCGAAGAAGCCTCTTGGATGAGAGGTGAAGCCTCCCCAAGAACCAAAAATCACTTTTTACTGAAGCCTTTAGGATCACCATGGCTTCACCCCAGGAAGATTAGCTGGCTGTAAAGCACAGCTAATGGGGGTCCTAATAAACTAAACTAAACTAAACTAAACTAAACTAAATGACTGAGAATCTACACAGACATGTAATTAAGTCTATGTTTTGGTCTGTTAGTTGGTTGAAAATATGTTTCCGGCTGTATTTTGAATGTTTATAACAAGCACATAAGAGGGGATTAAATATGCATTTTATAGTTACATACATAAGATAAGCCGTTATTAATCCCACAGTGGGGGATTTTACAGTGCAAACATTGAAGGAATGTACTACAAAAATAGAAATAAATCTAAATATACATGAGTACTAGTTCTAAAAATAACAGTACTGCTCATATCAGTGGTATTTCCATGGATTTTTGATGAATAGAAATACTGAGAGAGTATTAATATTGCACAGATTGGGGGCGCCCCGATAGCCTAGCGGTTATGCTGCGTGACCCACGTGCAGAGGCGTAGTGGCTGTGCCGGGTTCGAGTCTGACCTCGGCCATTTACAACATGTCCTTCCCAACTCTCTCCCGTTTCTAACTCTGTCCACTGTCCTGTCCTCTCTAATAAAGGCATAAAAAGGCCAGAAATAAATCTTTAAAAAAAAAGATTGCACAGATTGTACGTAAGTAGAAAAATAACGATATAGCATGTACTCTAGAAAAACAGATATTGCAAAGGGGTTTTTAAAGTACAAAATATTAATAATTCACAGAATGTGTTGTACTAAAGAGAAGTATGACAGTAATCAGCATCCTCAGGCAGTGGTGGCCTAGTGGTTTGTGAAGCGAACTTGTAACCAGTCACCAGTTTGAGCCCCCGGACTGACAAGAGGTCGAGGTGGGAAAGTGGGAGCGACCACTTGTCCCAGTCACCACCACTGTGGGCCCTTGAGCAAGGCCCTTAACCCCTGACTGCTCCCCGGGCGCTGCACCGCGGCAGCCCTCTGATCCTAGTTAAGGTTAACTTTGAATAGGATGGGTCAATGCAGAGAAGGAATTTCCCCAAGGGGATCAATAAAGGTTAGATTATTATGATTATTATCCTCACCAGTTCCTGACATGATTTAAAGGCCATAATCCCACAAAATAATGAAATGTATGGCGCTGGAACTATGCTGGGTTGCAGTACATGTACGACTAAATAATCCTTCATTGCTGTCTCCTGTAAGTTGTGGATTTTGGAAAGCTAGAAAACTTCTGCTTCCGTGTAGTTTAACATGGAGCGGTCTAAAACTTGACAGCCATGCCGCGTCCACTTACTGTTGGACGATCCCCGTTTGCGAGAGTGCAGCAAATGGTCATTTAGAAATCATCCGATTGCAGCTACCACACACCCATCCTGACTGCACCTCCTGATTTGTGACAGATCTTTATTTATGGCTGACGAATGATGCACAGCTGCGCCGGGAATAACAAGTGCACGGCCCATAATATCCCTGTCACCCCTAAGTGCACCGTAAGCGTTTCCCGGTGGAGTGTTTTCTGCTTATCACTCCGCCGAGGAGGCTCTTCCACAACGGCTAATGATGTCGCCCGGGTCGTGATCATTCGCTGAAGGGACCTGTCCCCTCAGGGTGGCCAGGGTGACTTTACGCTACCGGAGAGATGTTTTCTGGAGGAGGTGACATGTGCCTGAGTGTGGCTGCTGATGCCATCGCTCCCACCAGTCGCCACGGGCGCTTTTCCTTCCTCCAACCTGATTATCCGTTTAAAAAAAGAATCAGCAGCAGGTTCATCAACACACGTGTGAGCGTCGTGCATGTGTTTAATCCTGAGCCTTAGCCCACTTTCACACAGATGTTCGGAGATGTGACTCGCCTGCTTGCACCCAGAGCTCCCTTCCAAGCCTCCTCGTGGAGCCAGCTGGGTGTTAATGACGGTACAGTCAACAACACTTATGTACACTCGTACACACTTGACTAATGTGTGCACACAAACATGCACACATTACGTGGGACAGTTTTTTGTTTTTTTTGCAGCTCGGGCTGTAAACTGTTACAGGGAGAGCTTGTGGGAACAGCCTCTGAATCCCTTTTAACCCCTGAAAAAAACCGGATATCTCAGGAAACGCTACTGAGGCATGAAGAGCCGGGCGCTACGGTCTGTGAAGAAAAGTGGGATTTACTTAAAGTTAAGAGCTTTTGCGCCATAATCCTGTCATGGGCGCGCCTATAACAGTTTGAATGGGTAGGGTCACGAGCTGGGAAGAGACGGCAGCCTGTTTATACAGAGCAGACAGCACATTATATACAGTTTCAGGAATCCCTCCTGGAAAAACAATGTTTCGCAGCTCAGAACTGACAAACCCAGATGTTCCTCTTTGCTTAATTCCACATGAAATGAACTCCACATGATCCTAAAATATTCATCGACTGGTCTGGTTAATATACACGCGGCTAAAAGGGTGTATTTTACTCATGTTCAAGCTTTAATTAGGGTTCAGACTCATCCCGGTGTACTCAATTATTCACAGCTTGTTTGATATAGTATCTTTTGAATCTTTTATACCAACTGCCCCGTTATATATATGTTCACTCGTCTTATCTTGTTATTAAATGATTTCAGGGCCGATCATGCACAAAAAAAACCCCACATTCTAAAAAACAAGTCGATAGAGAAGAAGGGATTAAATTTTACTATAAAAGTCCAACAATGATAATGATATAATAATAATAGTAATAATAATAATAATAATGATAA
>OMNN01042167.1:0-10425 GCA_900302755.1 Chromis chromis
GGCGACGGAGGCAGAAAAGTAAAAGTAATTGGATGCACTTTATCAGGCCTCCACCCTGAGACCTGTCCAACCTGGGAGTCCCCCCTGAGGGTTTAGCTTCTGCTGGTGGAGCTCTTAGGGTCACTGAGGGCCCCAGCGTAGAGCCGGCCCTGTTGGTGGGAATTATAGTGGAAACATGGAGGAAACTTCAGGAGACGATAAAAACATGTTGACATGATCTGTATGTGTGTGTTTGTGTGTGTCTGTGTGTGTGTGAGAGAGTGTGAGAGTGTGGGTGTTGTATCTGCGTGTGTGTGTGTGTGTGTGTGTGTGTGTATATATGTGTGTGTGTGTGTTTTTATTTTTTTGTGTGTGTGTGTGTGTTTGTGTGTGTGTGTGTGTGTGTGTGTGTGTGTGTGTGTGTGTGTGTGTGTGAATATGTCTGTTGTCTCTTGGGGATTGCTGAAATGTTCCACTTACAATGAAATGTTATTTCGGTTACAGTACGTCCATTTGTTTGTCTCCACCGTTCATCTGTTGTTTCAGTGATCTGATTGATTGTTCTCTGGGGTCCACGGGCCTGGGCCTGCTGCGAATCCCATTATCACAGCAGACCAGCTAAATCTGCTGTGCTGGGCTTTATTGTCAGATGACAAGTTTTATGTATTGAATTATTCGTTTGCACCCTATTATTGTTGAACTCAACGAACCATCAAATACATGTCATATGCCATACATCAAATTCATTTCTGTGCACCAAAGTAGACTCCTTGTATATGGCAAATATAGTAGTAGCAGTATAAATTGGATAAAAAGATTAACAAAAGTGAGTTGTGGGGCTCATGAGTGTCACAGGAAGAACTTTGCCCCTATACCATCTTTTTTACCTTTGCAAAATTCACATGATATGCACTTGTTTGCATTTTAGCTTCAAATGCAAACTCTGTCACTCTCCATATGTGTCAGTTTTTTAGTCATTAACTCACACAGAGAGACAAAAAATCAAACAAAATTCTAATTCCTATGTCACCTTAGAAATGGGACTGTTTTACAAAGTGCATAAAAATGTGTATTAAGTTCATTTGAATAAGTTTATATATATCTATCTCTTTGTACAACAGTTACACATCATGTATGGAAGTATTGGTTAATAATAGTCATAAATATCTCAGCAGTGACATCAACAGCTAGCAATAAATTGTTCACCAGTTGTTGGCTGGTAATAGTGGAATTTGATTTCATGTTAGCTTTAAAACTTGTTTTTTCATGCAAATACATGTTTCTAATATGGACGCCATCTAAGAGTCAGGATTCATGGTAGAATGCAAAAATCTATATTCTTGAGCAAGCAAGATGAATGCACTCTGGAATGTGGTAGAAGTGAACGAAGGTGGAAATGCAAACAGCAGAGTAAAATCTACCAGTAATATAATTTCCTCCCCCAAAAAACTTAGTCATGGTCTGTTGGAGCCCATTTTTTCCCCACACTTTGGTAACTTAGGCAACGCTGTCAGGTAGACAAACCGCAAGTCTTGGCGCAGGCTCTTTTTTTTCTCAGCTCTTTGAATTCACAGCTGCCTTTGTGTAGCTTTGCCTGCTCAGTAGGAAATAGCAGAAGCCAGATTAAGTTTTGCTTTTATTTATTTGCAATTACAATGCTTTATTTAGCAGCCAGTCGAGAACATTTAATCAACGACAAAGAAGCAGCCTTGCAGTTACAGAGAGCTTTAGAAGACTGCAGCCTATGAACAGTTTGACTTCGAATCCTTCCATTTTCACCATTTTTTAAAACTATATGCATCATATACAGTTTACAATGACTGTTTACCTTCTAAAAGGAGGAATGTGTGGAAAAGAGATGTAGAAGATTAACATGTTGAGACTTTTACTTTGCAGTCCTTTACAGTAGAGGTTCGGTATATATTTGTGTCCCACATTATACTTTAAGAAATTAAGCAGCTAGTGGTGTTTTTACTGTCTGCAAATGCCGACAAGCCTATAGGCAGTGGCAGTAAAACAAGACATGCCATCCAGCCTGTGGCTATTGTGTAGTGAAGCACAGTGGTAGTTTTACATGGTCTACTTCCCACTTGTTCTGTGTCTTTTACTGTGTTCTTCCCTCCGAGTGTTTATCTCTTCCCTCTGACTGACCTGACTCTGTCTCTTGACAGTTGGTCTCTGGAGATGGCGCCCACACAGACGCAGGCTCAGTGGCAGATAGTTTGGAGCCAACACCACCTCTGGAGAGGACCGGGGGCATTGGAGACTCAAGACCTCCCTCCTACCAGTAAGCATATTCAGAAGTCACTTTATGTGATATTTAGTAATAGATATTCTGTGTAATATGTGACTGTGAAACATGGGAATGCCACGCAAACATTGCGTTTGGCTTGAATGAGTCCTTCTGTTTTTCTGAATAACTGCAGTAAAAGAGGAAACAGCAAATTGAATGGGAAACGTATGACATCTTGTGACTGGCATGGGGGAAGGAAATCTACCTTATTCCTTGCATGCATTTATCATAAGGTTATGGCCACTCTGTAAATGAATCAGTAATTTGAGTTAACCATGTAGAGCAGTGATTTTTCTGAATGATACCTTCTGTTACTAGTCTATAATATATGTGTCTAAAAGTATAGTCAGTGCCAGTTTTTGGCAATCTGGTTCATCTGATTAAAAAAAGTGTAAAATTTGTACAAGACACATGGTACCAATAAAATCTAATGCTCACCAGACTGAAATAAATCAATCAGCACAACATCTGCAATTCCTGGCAAACATTCAGCCACAGATTAAGACGCTTAATTACACAGAACCAGAGAAGCCAGCACACTCAACACAGATTGCAATTTGATTCTACCAAGAAGCATTCAAACATTTGTTTTAGTGGCTGATGCAGTGTAATTATGTCTCTTTTTAACACTCCTTCTTTCTCCTGTGTCTCTGTCTATAGCGGGAAAGCAGCAAGCGGTCGGGACAGTTTGGACAATGACACAGAGACCGGCTCCATGGTGTCGCAAAGAAGAGAGAGGGAGAGGCCGCGGCGGAAACACACGAACGACCACGGTTAGAGAGATGTTGTGTTTGGTTTGGTTTTGCATTGTGCATGTCAGTTTAATTTCCAGAATTTTCACAACTAGCTCATTATGGTTATCTTGTTGATAAAAAGTGAATGTATTTAGAGTGAATTTAGAGATGCAGTAGGTTTGGCTTGCTTGATAACTGTGGTTTGACTTTGGTGCTCTGACTTCATCATGATGTACTTGTTTTCTATGAATATGCTGTGAAGATTGTATTAAATATATCATTCACAATAGTTTGATGTTACCTTCCACTGATCACAAAGGAATGAATGTGATGTGAGGAAAGCTGGTCTTAAATTGTGAACTGACAAAGCATAAAAAGGAGAGTTTTCATCTTTTTGAATACAACAACTCCATTTTAATCAAATGCCGTCCGGCTTCAGGTGGGAGGCAGAATGGGTATTCATCACGGGCAATGGGACGAGGAGGCCCAGAGTACGACAGCTGCTCGTCCTTCATGAGCAGCGAGCTGGAGTCCACTTCCTGCTTTGATTCAGAGGATGATGACGCAACCAGCAGGTCAGTTGTTGAGCATAGCTGTGCAGCTTGTTCATAAGTACAGTCCCCAATGAGAAAAGGCATGCAGCTTCAGGAATGTGTCTGGAATTACAGTAGTTGGTTTATGGCAGAGATTAGTGCAGCCAAATAGACCTTTTTCCACATAATATGAAATAGTAAACACAGGCATTACTAATCTCATTAATGATGGCTCTGTTACTAATTAAACCAGAACCTTTGTTAAATTTAATAGTAACACCAGTGTTTACCTACTATTTCATATTAAAATTGCTGCTGTGAAAAAGCTCTGTTGTTTGGTCGTGTTTGTGGTATAACCCCCCAGGTTCTCCTCCAGGAGTCGTAGAAATCTCTGCAAACCACTTTAGAGACTCTGCTGGTCTCAGTCTTTAGGCGTCTGACAGGATGTTTTTTCCTGTTGTTGCATTTCTAATAGATCTGGATGAAAGCTTAGTTTATTTCCACCACACAAACAAATAGATTTTTACCTCTGGCACCAACGCACAATTTGTCAGCCAGATTATAGTTTCCAAATGAAGTAGGTGGGATGCTGTCTCACAATCTGTTAAAGCTGGTCCTGACTGTTGGCAAACATCACTTCTGTTTGAAAACTCTGCGTGCGTTCCCATATCCATACCACCATACTAGTATAGAGTATGCCAGATGAAAAAATGTTTAGTGTGTCAAATGTAGTATGCAAAAGATACCAGGATTTCCTGCTACATCCGGTTGGATTCTGCAGTGTGAAAGGCAGCATGCTTTTCTGGCCCTTCTGACCCACAGTCCTCTGTGCAGTTATGTATGTCTCGGTGTCTCGCACAAGCATCAACAACCTTGAGCCACCCCAAGTGCACAGACACATAACACCTCATTTCACACCGCAGACTGTGACAGTCATTACTTAATGTGCAATAATATGATGAGGTGTTACGTCCCAATTTGCATGAAACAGTACATACTTAATGAGGGCAGTTGTAGTACATACTTAAAGTTAAAAAAAAAAGTGATTTGGAACGCAGCCTGTTTAAATGTCTTATTAGTAGGTCACAGAAAGCTTTATACTTTCTTACTTACTCTTTTACCAGTTACCAGGGCACCAGTTATTTTTATTCGTATTATGATCTCTCTAGTCTTTTTTTATGATAACTGAATTTAAATAGAGTGTAGTTTCTTTAAATAATTATACAGCAAAACGTTTTTGTTGTTTGCTCATGCTTATAGCGTTTGCATGTGTATTATTTTAACAAGTACCTCTCCTCTCCAGGTTTAGTAGCTCCACTGAGCAGAGCTCTTCTCGTCTAATGAGACGACACCGCCGTCGCAGACGGAAACCTAAAGCTTCCAATATGGACAGGGTGAGGTTCTAAACTCTTAGATGTATATTACAGCAAATATACAAGACTTGTATTTATTAAAATTGTCTTCCAGTTTGTGACTTTTGAATTTTGTTTTTCATATTTCTTTGCTTCCCTCCCAATTTCTATCATTCTTCACTCCAGTCTTCATCATTTAGCAGCATCACAGACTCCACCATGTCTCTGAACATCATCACCGTCACTCTTAACATGGGTAAGTGACTTGTTCATGTGGCTATTGTACACACAATGGAATTAGATGTGGGGTTAAACAGAACTTGCTACTTTCAGACTAAAGTCACAAGCGGAGCTTTTGGAGTCAAAATTCCTTTAACAACACATAAATATTACTGATTTGATGATCATCTTTTCTGTCTTTACTTACGTCACTGCTGCTTCACTTCACTTCTGAATATACTCTCTCCGTTCCTCTCCGTCTCACAGAGAAGTACAACTTCTTGGGCATCAGTATTGTGGGGCAGAGTAATGAGAGGGGAGATGGAGGAATCTACATCGGCTCTATCATGAAGGGAGGAGCTGTGGCAGCAGATGGACGCATAGAGCCCGGGGACATGCTGTTACAGGTGTGTGTCTGTGTTTGTGTGTCAAGGGGGAGAGAGAGAGAGAGAGACGCACACAGAGACCTGAAAAATATGTGTGGGTGCATACCTGGGGCTTGGATCAGGAAAGTATGTGTGTGTGAGAGGTGCATGTTGTATTTACGTTTGACACCAGCTCCTTTAGTTAAGTGAAAGAACTTGGTAATGTGAGATCAGTTCAAGTTTTTTTTCTCCAGACAGGAACGTGTACGAGTGCCATGCTTTCTGCAATCTTTTTCCATTTACACTGCTTATACCCATTCCCTTTAATGCCATGCTATCTCAGTCACATTTTAATATACTGTAAAAATGTTTGTATGGCAAAGTGCTAAAATTCATTCTCAAGTTCTAATATGGCACCTTATGTTGAAACACTGGCAGGCCAGGTCAATAGTTTTGTGCAGCAGGAGTTATTGAAATTATTGTGAACCTGTGAGAATTTGATACTGTTTATACAGGAATATAATTTATTGTTGGGCTGATCCTTCATTGTTATCATAGTGAATAATATCTCTGTCAAGCATACATCCACAGTCTGAGGCATTGTAATTCTTTACTGACAATTTTTATCCATGTAGGTGAACGACATAAACTTTGAGAACATGAGCAATGATGATGCTGTTCGAGTACTGAGAGACATTGTGCACAAGCCAGGGTAAGTGGCACACATCTCCCTGAGCTGCATCCATAAAACATGAGCATTAATCAAGATGAACATAATAGAATTCTAGCTGAAGCTGATACTGTTCTGTGTGTGTTACTATCATTATGATACATTATCAGTGCAAGGTCGCCAAATATCAGTATTTTTATTAAAAACTCTCGCCAGTCTGACTTACCAGAGTCATAACATCATGACTCTTGGTGTTGGACTTATCAAATGAATTAGGGTAAAGTGAACAAATGTCAACTTACTCATGTTGAAGAAGAAGAAAAAGTGGTGGACAGTGAAGGAAAGCAAAGAGAGCTAATTCATTGAATTGACACAATATTAAAACTGAATTATAATGATAATAAACACTTGACACCACACTGCAGTGAATAAATACATAGTTTCTGGGGTTTTTTTGTGGCTTTTTAGGGGTACTTTTTATTATTCAGTTAGATGGATATTGTGGTGTATCGTAGATAAATGTCTTGCAATGTTGTTGCGTTATTGTAGGCAGCTGTAACATGAGCTACTCTGTGATTCCCACGATCAACATTAACTGTCTGTGTGTTTATTACCAGCCCCATTACTCTGACTGTTGCAAAGTGCTGGGACCCAAACCCCCGGAGCTGCTTTGCTCTGCCCAGAAGTGAGTATTTGTTTCTCATTCCTTTATTTAAAACATTTGCAAAGACACATGGTTTAGTATATTTTACACTGGTATGGGATTTTGCAATAAGCTCACCAACTCCAACTGCCTTCACTATGCTTGATTTACCAGGTGAGCCAATCCGGCCCATTGACCCTGCAGCATGGGTGTCCCACACGGCGGCCATGACAGGAGTTTACCCTGCATATGGCATGAGCCCTTCCATGAGCACTGTCACCTCCACCAGCTCCTCCATCAGCAGCTCTATCCCTGAGACGGAACGTGAGTCACATCACCCTCTGCAACTGCCTGTTGAAACTTGTTATCGAGGGACTTTTAATAAAAACAGCTTTCATCATATCTTTTCTCTCACACAGTTTTTCTGTTCTCTTTCTCTTCTCACTTTTCCATGTGGTCTTTATGCTCACATTCTACCTCCTTTTTGAATTTGCAATTAATTTCTTTGTACTTTCTTTATCTGTTCCTCTTGTTTCAGTTTTCTTGTTTATTACCTACTTGTTAAAGCTCCTGATAAATACATTTGACTATTCACACCGTTATGATATGAGGATAAAGTACTGCAGGTCTGTTTAGATTTGGGGATTCATTTTCTGAACATTCAACTCTCGGTTGAGAACCTCCACCCACTGACCTCCAAAAGTGCAGTCATATCACTATCTTCTTGTGAAGTGTTAGTAAATCGCTGCGTCAAGCGTGGCCCTGCCCTTTCACTGCATTCCTGTGACTACTCTCTGTTCCAGCTTTTACTGTGTTCAGCCTCACAGCTTCCATCTGCTCAGTAACTCTTGTCCAAACTGAGCCATAACTCACAGCTTTCATCTCCCCTGTAATCTTTGGAAGGACTCTGAGGTTTTTCGCTTCATCTTTGGAGAGAAGTCTTTCCTCCCTCAGGATATTTTTCAACCAACTTATGATATGACTCACATTTTGAGATTTTCCATTTCAGACAAAACATAAATTTTATACAGTAACATGCGATAAGCAGTGTAAAAAGTCAGCAAAGTTTAAAAGGAGAAAAAAATTCCAATATCTAAAAGATTAGTGGCCAAGTTTGGTTTTGGTTTTGCATCAATTCTCCAAAATAAGTAGCGCAGCCACTTCAAATGTTGAGTTTTGGATAAACTATTGTTTATGGGCACTGACAACAGCTAGCTTCTTCTGCTTGTTAGCAAGTTATTAAAGTGAAAAAGTAATATCTATGGAATATCTGGTAGGTAACTGTTATAGTCAGTGATTTCTGGGAAATAAAGGAAATAACTTTTTTTTTTAAACTAATTAAAAAGTGAATTATAACACTATGAATATCAAATATTGGAATGCAGATAAACTCAGTTAAATGATATGTAAGAGGTAATACTGCTCAAGGCAGGACACTTAATTCAGTTTCTCAGGGTTTTGTCAGGACCATCTCAGTTGCAGTCCAGTTCAAACAAAGATCCAGCCAAATCCAGTCCTGATTCATTCTCAAGACAGAACAGGGGTAAGATTACAGTCCAGACCACAGGAAACCAAATATTATTTGAGGCAAATCCAAAACAGGCCAGTAGTTGTCCAGATAACATCCCTCAGCTGTTCTTTAAATGCTTAACAAACAAAACAGAATGCAGCACTTTCATACTTGATGGAGATTAAGATCTTTGTACTTTAAACCTGAATATTTCCACTCTCACAGGAAGATGTGTTAACTTGCACGTGTCCTCTGATCTTTCCTAGGATTCGATGACTTCCATCTCTCGATCCACAGCGACATGGCAACAGTTGCTAAGGCCATGGCCTGCCCAGAGTCGGGTCTGGAAGTGCGGGACAGGATGTGGCTCAAGATAACCATCGCTAACGCCTTTATTGGTACGCCTCTCAAGGCACACTGCATGGTCCAGCATTTGTTATATTCCACATCTGAATGCACACTCACGTCTATCTTTTCTCATTCGCTCAGTTCCGTTTGTAGACTGTGGTTTTTCGGTGATTCTGTGCTGTGGCTGAAGTGATGTCTAAATCCCTTTGGATCTACTCAGAATTTGTAATTGGCTCAGTTACACAAAGTTAATAAATCTTTAGTACACCAGTGCAAATATATGCAGCCCAGTAATCCATGAATGCAGTTTTATTGTTCCAAGTTATATTGATAAAAACAATACTCTAAAAATGTATTTAAAATCAGTGATACATATGTGATATAACATGGTGTAAAATAGTTCAGGAAAAGGTATGGACTATAATGACTCATTTGAGTTTTCTTCTAAAATGTGTGCATCAGGTTCTGATGTGGTGGACTGGCTCTTCCATCACGTGGAAGGGTTCTCAGATCGCCGTGAGGCTCGTAAATACGCTAGCAACCTGCTGAAGGCTGGCTACATCCGACACACTGTCAACAAGATCACCTTCTCTGAACAGTGCTACTACATCTTTGGAGACCTCTGTGGCAGTAAGTTTCCTCAAAGTTTGGTGGTTGAGTTTTTGTTTTTGTGTTTTTCTTCTTGCACCGTCTAAAAAGTCAGCTTGTAATCTGAAGTAGGAGATATTTTACACACGCAAACTCTAAACCTGTTTTCTCTTTCTGTTTCCTCTCAGACATGACCCACTTGTCTCTCCATGATCATGATGGTTCCAGTGGGGGCGCCTCAGATCAGGACACTCTCCCCCCTCTGCCTCACCCCGGGGCAGCCCCCTGGCCCATGGCCCTGCCCTACCAGTTCCCTATGCCACACCCGTATGACCTGCCACAGCCCTTCCATGGTGGACCAGGCGCCGGCAGTGCAGGAAGTCAGCACAGTGGTGAGTGCAGTTTGATTATACTGTGTGTGCTCTTCACAAAGGCATAAACAGCAAAACATAAAAACTATGTATTGCCATATTAATGTGGGAAATTTTGCAAACAAAATCTTATCTTTTGAATATCAAAAGCCACTACAGTTCTAGAAGAGACTGTTGTGGCTTTACTCTGCCTTACTATTCTGTATGTAAGGTACAGAGACAAAATGGTGGGATCATTGTTGTTACGCCTTTAAGCTGGTGGTGGAGGTAATTACAGAACCAAATCGACATCCGTATGAAAGCACAGCAGAACACGCCGCATTAGACACTGACACTGTTATCTTACACATCACGCCTCTGATTTCACAACGCCGGCATGCTACATGAAAGCTGCAGCTGCATTAGGCTGGTTAGTTTGGATCAGTCTGAGCAAGAAAATGCGAGTGATTGCGGCATTGCGAGGGAGTCTTCTTATCGATGCTATAGCACGATCTCTGTGAAAACACTCACCCCATGTAGATTTGAAATTTGGGTGTGTAAAGTTTGCAGTTTGCAGTTTGCTCCTCTACAAAGAAAATCTGCAGCAGTGAGCTTGACTAAGAAGTTTTTATGGTAAAAACCTTAGAAAGATCTGCAAAGACTTCATATTTGTCTTTTGTGCAGCAGACAAAATATAATATATTACACAGTATCAGGGCCGCCCCTGGCCAAGTGGGGGCCCTAAGCAGGATTTTATTTTGGGGGCCCCCTTCGCCAAAAATAAAAAATAAAAAATAATGATAAAAAATAATAATAATAATGAGTCCATATCAAGGAGAAG
>OMNN01042167.1:10846-28121 GCA_900302755.1 Chromis chromis
ACAACATACCCACCTTCAAGTGAAGCACGAGCCTCTTCTTGTTTGTACTTTTTCTTACTTTTGCTAGCTCCCGAATCGTACTGACGTTTGGAAGCCACCTCTCTCTCTCTCTACCTGCAAGCAACTGCCTGCCAGCGCATCTGACCGCTGATTGGTCAGATGCTGATGCTTCGCGCTGTCAATCATTGAGTCTTTTTTTTCTCTCTCCTACCTCAGGCTGACTTGGTGGCGCTGCTCTACGCGCCTCTCGGCACAATACACGCGCATCCTTTGCGCATGTATTGTGCCGACTCGGCACAATACATACATAATAAATATTAACTGACGTGACGTCCCATTGGCCATCAGCTTTTGGGGGCCCCCTAGTGGCTCGGGGCCCTACGCAACCGCGTAGGTTGCGTATAGGAGGAAACGGGCCTGCACAGTATTCGCAAACATAGTTTTTCCAAAACATGTCTTTACTATAATACTTCCAACAGCCAGCCGTTGTTAATGGCAGTATTTAATACTGGCTACTGCTGCATTTCATGTGAAAGAGCCAACAACAAACCTTTCCAAGTATACAGACAGAGATTTTGGGTCTAGTGTCACTTTGTAGTTAGGTATTTGAGGAAATAGCGTAACATTTTTGCTGTGCTTTGAATTTTATATGAGACGAGAAGACCATAAATATTTTCTCCACACTTCTCTACACTATAGATCCAGTGCATGTTTTGATTAGTTTACTTCAAAGACTCAAAGGACACAGTCTACCTCTGTCAAGCGTGAAAAAATATTCTTTCCATCAACACCAAAACTGCCTTATTTACATTCTAGACTGAAAATAGTAAACCAGACATTGTGGTTTTAGAAGCAGTTTTCTTACGCAGCGGAGATATTTACTGACCAACAACAGCTGGGCCCACTGACACACAACATCTCAGATGTCCTGTCCTCATTCTGTGGTGGAACTATACTGTAATTTAAAAGTACTGTTGAATAGTTACAAGCTAACAAGATACAGCATGTAAGTAACTCAGCTTGGGGCTTTGTAAGGTGTGTTTTATCACTTTTGATGTAGGCTAGATGTTTTCCCATGCTTCCAGTGTTTGTGCTAAGCTAGGCTAACATCACACACCTCTGTCTCTCCAATAGTCACAGAGAGACTAAACTGATGGGAATGTTTTCATCTGTGCGTGGATTTTATGCCATACATTGGAACAAACATTCCTCACAAGTTTCCTTTTAATCATATAAGCTGTTATGGTTTTAAATTATTCAGTCTGAAGAATTTACTGTAAAAACAAGCAGGCTGTGTGTGGTAGTAAAATTAAAACCTATAATTGCCTTTGGTAACAGCTAAGCTCTGTGGCCTGTGAAAGGCACTGAATGCTCCATGACCATGTCTGCATTAGTCAATCATCTCTCCAGAGAGTCTCCCACAAACTGGGTCAGTGCTGCCTGCGTCATGTCACTGGCTCCCAGATGGGAGTGATTGGCTCATGCAGGTCTTTCATATTTAATGCAAGATTGTGATGTGTCTGTATGTCACACTTAGATAATAATTATTATCTCTTTTACTCTGTTAACAGGAAGCAGTGGTTCCAACTGCAGCAAGAACGAGGGTCGGAAGTCCGGCGGCAGTGGCAGTGAATCTGAGGTCAGGAGCCACCGAGCTCCTAGTGAGCGCTCCCTGGCTCCCCCTAGTGAGCGAAGCATCCGTAGCTCTGTCAGCCACCGCAGTGCCAACTCCCACTCGATAGCCTACGGGCCTGGCCTTGTTTATGGCCCCCCTGGCCTGCCCCCCCAGCCCCCACATCTGTCTACAGCTGCACCTGGTGCCCCACCAGGCAGAGAGATCGCCTCGGTGCCCCCTGAGCTCACTGCGTCGCGCCAATCTCTGCGCATGGCGGTGGGCACTGCAGGAGAGTTCTTTGTTGATGTGATGTGACACAGGTTGTAGGTCGGTAACACAGTAGCAGCTGAGAATTGACGGCATGACAGGACGGTGGGGAGGGAAGATTGCAAAAGCTGTAACCCAAGGCCTTGATTCCACTTTACTAAAAAGCAGAAATGGAACCAACCCTGCTGTGTGTGCTGAGACAAAAAGTTCCTCCATTCTTGCTTTTCTTCCTAGTAGTAGTGGCCATACTTTCTTCAATGAAGAACCCCCCCCCCTCGCTCAAGATGGAACCAAAGCGCCTTTCTACGTTCCTGCTCCACAGCGGGGAAGAGTTAGTGTGAGGACAAAGAGCAGGAGAAAGGAGGGAGGCAGTGGAAGTGGTCAGCTGGGGAAGATGACTCAGCGCTTTTCCACATGGATGTTTTTCATTTGTTCTTCTCTTCACTCTTCCCTCCTCTCCTCTGCCTTCTTTATCTAACATTCTCTGTCCTCCCCCATTCCTGTCCACGTCAAAACTGAGAGAGAATGAAGCCTCTTCCCTCCTTCCATTCTTTCAAATCCCCACTTGCTGACCTCTAACAAGAAAAAAAAACTGAAAGAAAGCTGAAACGAACACTAACTGTTAACCTTATTCAAACTTTTCAAATATTTGCTTGACTTAAGAGAGAAAGAAATGGAAAGATTTGTATGTAGTGCAAGAGAAATTGCAGTCCTTCTTACTGTAAGAATGCATTTGTTTTATTATATATATGTAGTTGGTCACAACTAGTTTCATTTTCAAAGCTTAACATGAGCATCCAGCTTGGAGAGTCGTTTTTACACTACAGAACTACATTTTCATCTGTTAACCAGAGAATCTTCAGACTGTCTTGTGATGATGTATAGTGGAAAAAATTTCTTACCATGTCTTTCACACTACTCTTTTATTAAGGAAAAATGTCTTTTTATTTATAAATATAGTTTTATGACTTAAACTTGCTGCTTTGTGTTATGTTTTTGTTTGTTTGTGTGTTTGTGAGTACATTTGCAAGGCAGGAAATTGCAACCTGAAACTTCTTTATTTGTTTAGTTTTTTTTTAAAGGTACCTCAGGTCATATTTGCATTTAAGAGCAGTGGATTCCAGACTGTCCAAGTGCAGGAATGTGAAGGTTAGGCAGTCTGGTGCACAGATGTGTGTGTGTGGCCAGTGGGTGTGTGCAAAAGATCAGTCTGTGTGTACCTTTACATTTGCCTCAGAACTGAACGACCCTATGCAAAACCTTCCCTGTGGTTTGAGGTGGGAAAAACTCCTGTAGAGAAGCGATTTGATTCAGCTGGGACAAAAAAAAAGTAAAGTTGACTCTGCAGGTCAACATAAAACAAGACCACCCACACATTCATTAACACAAACAAAGTATGATCTTTGCTAAATCCCCACAGCAACATTTGCTTCTTTGCTCACACTCAGGTTCCTCACTCAGAAGTTGTTGCAACTCATATGTATCTAAGTAGCACATGCTAACATGAGCTAAAGCCCGTTTTAAAAAGAGAACTAGCCCACTGTGCTTTCTTGTATAGCTTTTAAACTTAAATTCACAAATGAACTTCCATGAAACTACTAATAATTGACCAGTAGCCCGTGTAGCTTATCACAACGAGGCCTGGGTGCGGTTTACTCGCCGCTCCAGCCGCGCCTTTTCCTGTCACAGCGGAACGGTCGTGCGTAAGGACGGCGGGTCAGCTGACAGCTATCAGAGGACCGGGAGGAAGGAGCGGAATTAGCGGGTGTGTGAACTGGGAGCCCACTGGATCCTGACACGGGCTATATTCAAGGCCAAGCGGGGAGCGAAAGACTGGTGGGGTTCGTGAGAGAACTAGGGTAAGTTCACCGGAGACGACGCGGTTATATTTTCCGCGTCAAAATGACCAGCCACTGGCCCGGTAACCGTAAAGGAAAGCCGGTGAAACGGTTTCATTCGATGCTAACGTTAGCAACTTTAGCCGCCGCTGCGCAAGCTAACGTCAAGCTATAACTAGCATGATAACGGAAAGGCAGCATTTATTTTAAACTAGAAGCTTTTAGTGTACAATTTCTGCCATTTATCAACGATTTAACGTTGCTGTTAAACAACTTGCGCTGCACTTGTACACGGCTAACTTGTAAGTTGTCTGTAATTAATAATGCTACATGTTAAATAGCCGTCAAACTGACTGATCCGCAGGTCCACTCAACACCACCGCCAGCTAGCCCGCTATCGTTAGCTAAATTAGCTAGCTACCTCTCACTCGGTGTATTCTCCATCACTTGTTCCTAGCTGAAGGTCAAGCCTTCATCGGTGCCACTTAAGAAGGTTTAAAACTAAGCTTTTCGGGCAAACCTGCCTATCTGACCGAGGAACAAATGAGTAATTATGAAAAATTGATGAACGTTAGGAAACGGCCCGAGTGAGCAGACATCTTGACTTCGCCAATAAAAGGGCGATTAAACCCCCTCAGGTCCGGTGCTCGGTTTGTTCGGTCACGACTCAGCAGTGTCTTAACGGGAAAATATTCCACTAATCTTGGGCTTATATTAGAGCTGTGCTTTCCCTCTAAAAGCCAAGTGTTCAAGTCTGGATTCTGCCATCGAGGAATTTCAAACATGTCCTTCATCTCCTGATTTCCAGAAGCTTCATTCTTAAACGAGGGCAGCTTCCTTTGACTTGTTGGTTTAAGCCATTAACAGATCAATTGTCTAACAGCAACACTGGCTTTAGGTGAATTGAGTTGTCTTTCGATTATAGTCTTAGTTAAGGTTTCGTGTTTAGCCTAATCAGATCCAGGCAATCTTTGGCAGTAAAACGGCACTTAGGAGTAACAGATTTTAGCTGGCTACCTGGGACGACCTGCTTCACACTCGTGGCTACTAATCTGCCTTTAATCTCACTTTGGAGGAAAACAAGGAATTGCCTGTGGTGAGCGTGGTAGTGGAGTCAGTGGAGTCTATACTGGAGGGAAGACTGATGTATGTATGTGTATGCACATGCATCCAACAAAAATGAGTCACCACAGTGGTGCAGCTGCAGGATATGTTCAGCTGGCCATAGAGTGATCTGTGTGTGTTTGAGAGAGACAGAAAAAGCGGATGTGAGGGACAAATGCCTCTCTGTACTAACGGTCACTCCCTCACTTTTCACTGCTTTCACTTCTCTATCACCCCTCTTTCCTTCCCCTGTTTCCTTCCTTCATTTCTGTCTCTTCTCAGGAGGGGTTTGGTTTCACCATGGCAAGTTGGGATTGAGGAGCAGCCACAATGATTGGAGGACTGTTCATCTACAACCACAAGGGGGAGGTCCTCATCTCCCGTGTCTACCGAGATGACATAGGGTACGTTTCTCAGGAGCAAACCTGCTGTAATATTCCTATATTTTGGGGAACTTGAGGTCAGTAAGAAGTTCCTGATCCAGTGTGAGTGGACAGGTTGTGGTTTATCCTGGATAAGAGAGCATTATGTGCCTCTTCCTAGCCAAGTTCACATTTGTCTGTTGTGTTATTGCAAAAAGAAAAGGAGGTCAGGATTACTTTTAATATTACTAACTCCATATAATACAATTTTAGCCATATAATAACAATATATTTGTAAAAACAAGAATTTGCCATCATCTATCTTCCCATATTGTATGAGGCAATGATTTTGTTTACTCATGCTTATGAAGCAACACCTACTACTTAAAAGATTAAGTGCAGCTGTGTGAAAAACTCTTCCAAATTCACTTGAGTGTTGACATGGTTTCCAAGACACAAGTTATTAGTTATAACCATATGGCAGAGAAGTACTGACAAGCATCGTTGTCCTCTTCATAAACATCTCTTAATACCCTGTGTACAATTCATTTGCCTGGCAAATACCTTATAACAATAACACCCTTAAACTAGCGGCATATTTTTCATGCATTAGTTATCAACTGGGGTCAGATGCAATAAACAAAAAACAAGGTTTTACTCTAGCATATTAGGGGCAATGCATATTTAGCAGTAGCTATGCTGCTAATAAAACAAAGTGATAAACAAAGGCAAGAGACTGAAAACAAAGAGATGAAGGATAGCAACAACATGAAAGCATATGTAGAAAATTACAGCGCAAAACAAAGTAACTACATAAAAGTGCATAATGCCACGCCAACTTTAGAACATAAGATTAAATGTTCAAAGACAATCAGCATAGTATTACATGCACAAAATGAATGATAAACATGGAGATAAAGCACATATGAAACCGATAAGTAACCCTTGTTACATATTACATGTGTCTGTGAAGATTCTCAGTCATCCAGGTTATGGTTATCCTCGTAGTTTCAATCGTAGCATCTGGACTTGCTTGAGTTTGTTGAAGATGTTTCACCTCTCATCCAAGAGGCTTCATCAGTTCTAAACTGACTGGTTGGGAGTTCCAGATTTGTATCTTCTGAATGGATCCTTAAGAGTATAAAATCTGGAACTCCCAACCAGTCAGTTTAGAATTGGTGAAGCCTCTTGGATGAGAGGTGGAACGTCTTCGAGAAACTCAAGCAAGTCCAGATGCTACGATTGAAACTATGAGGATAATTTAAGGTGGTGCTTTTAAAAACAAAGGGTTCTTTTAATGTATCTGATTGCTTTGCTTGATTAACATCAATTCACAATTAATGTACTTGAATATTGGTATATAATATATACAGCTGCTGTTGCCATCCTGCTTGTGTAGGTGGATACAGCGCAGCCAAAAATAGCAGCGTTGTTGTGTCCATGGCCTCGAATATGATGCAGATGTTCTGGCGTTTGTTGATGAGACAGAGATAATTACGAATATCCGGCGCATACTAATGTAGCAGCGTTACATCCAAGTCAGGTCTGAAATGTATCAGCAGCTGTCTGCCCTTCGTCTCCTGAGTGGTCTGTGGTGCACTGTAACAACTCAAACGCTACATAGTGGTGAAAGGGTGAGCAACTGGAACGAAACCTGACGTTATCCACAACGCAACTCAAACTGCAAACAGTAATGTAGCATTTAGCCGCTAGCTAACTTCATGCAGAGGTGAGAAGAAGCCTGTAAAGATTTTATTTTTATGTTCAAATCTGTAGTTTTTGAATCCAACCAGCACTGAATCATGTCACATCAATTTATTCGATATCACCAATTTATTGCATGACTTAATTCCCATAAAGCCTTAATTGTACGTACGACCAGTTGTAGAAACACAGAGTTTTTCCTTAATATACTAATTTCTAGTTTTGCCTCATGAAAGCCTCGGTTTCACACACGTGCAGAAAGGTTGTATACGTATTTCACACATGCACACAGCTGCCCTTGCAGCATAGATGCATGCAGAAACAAATTCGTGACAGTCTGAATAGCGACTATGCTTTAAGGACGATAGTATGCATGAAAAACAACAACCTCCTGCACACGTATGGAACAGAATCCTCAAACGGACTCCGTTGGACTAGTATAATGCCAAATACGCAACTGCTAGGTAGTATAATTGAGGCTTAACGCTGGTCTAACTCCCCAAGAGCTGGAAACAAACAGTAATATGTAAAGTCACTGAGGTAGTCCTTAAATCATTTTAGTATACCATAGTTTATCTCCTGCATCTGTGCAGCTACAACTGTAAAATAACCCCAGCTAGCCCACAATGAGGGCCACATGCTGGAGCCACCAGATAAACCCAAAATCTAATTTGACATTTGGTTCTCTTTAGACTGTAATTGCATTGGTTTGATATAACCCAGATGACTGCAAAAGGACCACACAGTTCAGAAGAGAAGCGGTTGTTGTTCATCACTACTGTACAAACCTAAGAGTAGCATTAAAACCATCCTGTTATGTGTCAGACAGATCACTCCTTCTAACTTCTCTGTTTACAGCACTTTAATTCTTAATTCTTTCAAAAATATATGTTTTATATCAATCTGTGTCTTTTTTTAATAGAAGTAAAATTGCATCATTAAATGACACTAAAAAATCTCTTCCTCTTCGGTTTGGGTCACAATAGCTGAGAGTTTAATGTGAGGTGCCATCAGTTAATTGCTTTCGGTGCGCTGACATGTTGCCTGTCGCAGAGAGAAAAATCCTCACCTGGATGATAATACTGTTCTGTCAACACTGTGTTCTCTTTCCTACTGTGGCAACAATCTGGCGCTCTACCTTTGATTTTCCACATGAAAGTCAAAAGCAGATGTCTGCAGCTAGGTATAAAATTTGATCTTCGGGGGCGACCTGATGGCAAAGTGTTTCGGGCTCGTAACACATGGGCTGAAATGCCCTCAGCAGTCTCCGGTTTGTCTCAACCGGACTTGTCACTCCTGTACTCTTGTTCCTTATATTTATTACTTCTACTTTGCTCTATGTTTGTTGCTACCCTCCTATTGTGTCCATTCATTCATCAATACTCAAAGCTTTTTATGAACAGCTGTTGGGGAGTCACATTTTTTAAAATCCTTAAATGATTATAGGTGATTAACAACAATGAAAAATTAAATAAATCTGTCATATTTGCACCGATCAGCCACAACATTAAAACCACTGACAGGTGACATGATTGATCATCTCATTACAATGCAATGATCTGCTGCAAAACCTTTGGTCCTGGCATTCAATTCAATTCAATTCAGTTTTATTTATTTATATTTATTTATGCCCATATTTACAACATATGTCATCTCATAGCGCTTAACATATTAAGGAACAACCAACAATCCAAAGTTGCTATGAGCAAGCAGTCCGCGACGGTGGGAAGGAACCAAAAAAAACCCTAGGATAGGGTAAAAAACCTCAGACAGAACCAGGCTCAGGAAAGGCGGCCATCTGCCTCGACCAGTTGGGTTGGGAGTGGGGCTGAGGGGGGAGGGGATAGCAGGAGAGGATTAATGTGGATGTTACTAAACATTGCTGCAGACGAAACATACTCCCGTCTTGGCACTGCTGAGGGCTGTGCTACGAAGCCAGTGTAACATATCCAGGCTTTCTTTGTGTAAATCGGCTCAACAAAACCTAAAACCCTAGCAGTCATAGATAACGGGTGTCAACTTTCTTTATTAACCAGGTTTTTTGCTCCAGACACTGTGCAAGGTCGCATGAAAAGGGCCTTTAATGTGTCATGTGACTTTTCCTCTACACAAAATGGGCTGATGTTGTGCTGCATACTTCATTCAACAGGTTGTTTTAATGTAGAGCTACAAGAAATATTAAAATTTATGACGGTAACCAGCACTGCTACTGGAAATAATGCAAAACAGGAATGCTGGAAAGAAGCTGTTAATCATGTGTTGATATATTTATTTTACTGATCAATGCAGCTGATTATTTCTAACGGACAGCTGCACATTATAGCTGTTAAACTTTAAACTTCATATATTTAAACATTATATTGTATTAAAGTGCATTTAGGTCTGACACAATGCAGGATATAAATGTAATATTTGGCCAAATCAAAGTAAAAAATTATTATGAAATTATTGTTTTGATTGAGCATTCTCTGTAATAAATACCAGTAGAATAATTTATGTTCTAATCTGTGTTCTATCAGCTGCAGTACCAGTAGAGTAAACAGACTAGGCAGCAAATCAGGACCAAACATAAAAACATATTTATGCAATTCTTCCATCACCAGCTGAATACATGTTACGTTACAGCTCAACGGGTTTGCAGATGTAACATATTCCCTCAGCTGACAATCTGTATCCCTAATAGAGAATTATCAGGAAACTAATTGGTTAAAGTGAGACGCTTCTTACAGCCGATTTAAATCCGAAACTTATCAAGAACTTCTTCTGGACCAGGTTAACCTTACAGCATCATTTACAATGGTGATCTAGCAGGTTAAAAGAGAGCCACCTTCATGACAGTGAAACTTTAGGCTCAACGTACCTCACTAAACCACTGATCTCGCTTGGTAGTACATCCCTACCCCTACAGGACAATGCTTTAGAATGACTCGAGGAACATGACGAGCCCACAGACTGTTAACCCGGCCTCCATGCTCCCCAGATCCAAATCCGATCGAGTATCCATGAGATGCGCCAGAAAAAAAGCTCCGTGGCCCACGGGATCTAAATAATCCGCTTCAAGCTAGGGGTCGGCCAATATGGCTTATTAGTAATCAAGGAGAGCAATAACTGACATACATGTGCAGTAAAAATTAGAATACTGGTGTCAGAATCTAGAATAACACAAACTCTACAACAAAACCTCACTAAAATGCCTTTATTTGTGTTTTACATCTGTTTAATCTAAAGAGAAGGTTTTAAAATTTCTTCACTGTCGATTGGCTGTTATTTGTGGCATTTAACCAATCAGATTGTGATGTGGGCGGGGCTTAAATCATAATATAGAATAGTGACTACATATAGAGAGAGGCTGCATCAGGCCAAATAACTGGCGTTGTTTTTTAAAATAATACTCATAATCGGGGCGCACTGATAGCCTAGCGGTTATGTCGTGCATCCCATGTGCAGAAGAGTAACGGACGTGCTGGGTTCGAGTCCGACCTCTGCCATTCGCTGCATGTCCTTCCCCACTCTCTTCTTCCCGTTTCTGACTCTATCCACTGTCCTCTCTAATAAAGGCATAAAAAGCCCAAAAATAAATCTTTAAAAAAATAATATCCATAATCTGGAAAACAAAAAAGTAATATCGGATTTAATAATCAGCCAGACTGATAATTAGCTGACCCCCAGTGCTCCCAGTGTATCCAGAGCTGCTTTGGTGGCGTTAAGGGGAACCTACACAGCACTGGGCAGGTGGTTTTAATGTTGTGGCTGACGTTGTGTGTAAATTGAATTAAATATAATGATCAATATGCCTGCAGTGCCAGTTTACTTTGAGAATGACTATTGTAATGGTGATGTTGTGCAGTATTCAGTCAAAGGATGCTGTTTATTTAGATTTACTGAGCCCAGCCCTGCTAAGAATGGATGACTGTAGTGTTGAGACAGTTGTGCCGAGACAGGGACATGTGGAATGACATTTTATTGCGCGATTAGTCATTTTTCAGACAACAAGGCTCCCCCAACATTAAAACAAACAGCAATGTACAAAACAGCACACCTTTTTAGTTTTTTTTTGCCATCAACGGAAATTTAATAAGGTAGTGAGAGTACATAACAGAAAGTAATGGAGTGTAAGGACGCGAGTTATGATGATGTTGTTGAGATGTATAGGATGAGCTTGATGTCAAAGCCAAAGTAAGCACCATCGTCATGTAGTCAGGAAAGGCCATATTTCAGTAAGAAATATTCTAGAATGGGTTAGGAGAGGTTAAACATGATACAAGAGGGTTTGTTATCACAGTTTTCAGACATTTTTACCAACTAAAAAAAAGAACAATATCGGTGTAGCACTACTTTATCATGCAATTTACTTTAGTAAACCTTCTGACACACAGACAAAATATACTTCAATAAGTAGAACTCAATACATCTCTGTCCAGCAATAGTCACAAAGCCTGTAATTTATACTCTTTAAATGTGAGATCCCTATCAAAAATAATATGCAGATTTTTATTTTTCTTAATATATCTAAAGTGCAAGTATTTATCCATTTTTATTCAATGCTTTCTGTAAGTATAAAATACAAAGGAAAAAAACAGCAATATGTTTTTCCTGTTTACATGTTATATTTTCTGAAAGGAGGAGCATCATATATAACAAACCATATATATATATATATATACACACACACACACACGCCACAGATAAAATATTTTTGAAAGATACAACATATTATCTCATATGGGGATGGTAAAGGGATTTAGACCAAACGGTGACATGGGATATGTTCATTGTGCATTGACCCCACCCCTTAAAATCCAGGATCCATTTCCCAACATCTTCAAAACATTTGAAAGAACGTCTTTGTAACTATACACAACAGTAGCCTTTACAGTCTGCAAACATGATGGACCCTACTAGTGTGCAAACAGAAGACGTGCTGAATGAGCTCCTCTGTCAGTGGTTTGTGATGAGTCATATAGTGCTTGGCTTTGACCAGAGGCTGCGATTGGCTGTGTGAATTAACCAGGAAACTCTGAATGGCCAATGAAAGACTACAACACTGAAACCAGAAACAGAGTACATTTGGTTGTCTGGACCACCTCCATGGAAGTCTGTTTTCAGTCGGTTACATTTCATGTGTGGAAGTTTGCTGTTAATAAGTCGTGTACATGTGGCTGTTTGAATGCGGTCAGAAACATGAATAATCTCCCCGCTGAAGACGGAAGGAACAAGCAGACAAAGTACCTACAGCTGCAGCCATCCTAGCAATCTGACTTTACATGCAACAAGTAGCTGCTGCTGCACATTTGAGTTGAATTTCTCTGTTTCTGTCCATATGGGAGGAATGGTCGGGTTAGCTGGAGTCTGAGCAGCAAATAACAGAAGCTCTTTTAAATAAATTCGGACAAACAAACACTGCAGTTGTAACAGACAGAAGGCGTCATGATTAGGGATTGCTACGATGGCTACCGCTGTGCAATAAAACAAAAACATCTCTCTCATTCAATGCTAACAGCTTCGGTGCGCCATCACTCGTGCACGCTGAACTTAGCCGTCGAGGACAGCTCAAGAGCTCGCAGAAAACAAGATGAACAAACATCTGCCTACCATTTTGCATTTGAGTCCCAGAAACTGATGACCGTGTAATGTGGGCACAACATGGCTGCAAGGTCACTCCAGGTTTTGCTGTGACACCGTTTTGAGCTCTCATGAAAGGAGATTTGATCACACTGTTTTCAGCAAAATCACAAGCGCCCCCTTCCTGCGTAACTCCAGCAGAGCTACGACCCAAAAATGGACAAGTCATGTTTCACAACAGAGTCACTCTGCGCTAAAAACACGACCGGCCCAGTAGCACCTTTCCATTACAGTCTGTAACAAAACAAGACAACACGTCCTTTACTCTTTAAAAAAAAAAATGTGTGCGTTTCACAGAGTGAGGCATCCACAAAGTGTACTCTATGAGCAGGTTCAGCCTCTCCTTATATTTGGCCATAAGAGAAAGAGAAAAAGAGAAAGGAAGTGTTATATTTCCAGTCTTCATGTAGCATGAGCCTCCTGGAGGCCTGAATCCAATCAAGCTAAAGCTCGAACACTTTGGGGAACAAGTGCTGTATCACAACAGAGTCCAGACTCACGTTGAACTCAAGATGAACTCAGATTGACCTCAGATGTGCTTTGCTGGGCACATAGTCATAGGTGGTTTGCACATGTGTTCAAATGAAATGGGCTTTTCTATAATTCACAGGGCAGTGTAGGAAATACAGTCGTCTCTGCAGGAGGGGGAGAGATTTTCTGTTCTTCCCCAAAGCAGAGAGTAAACTGGCTCTGTGTACCCGCGGGTCAAAAGGTGGCGGTGGGCTGCTGCTGGTGAAGCCCCCACAGTGCAGCGCCAGGCTTCGTCTGGCCTCTCACCATCACTCTGAGACAAACTTGGGCCAAAAAAATGCTGCGTGGAGCAGATGGAATTTTCTGGAACATTTTTTTTCCTGCCTCTGTTGCAACAGGCATGACCAATCAAACGCAGATCAACTTTTTACTTTTTATTCCTGACACCTTTTTTCTTTTTAAGCCCAGGTGGGGAATTCTGCTTCAGTCTAACCTCAGGTCTGGTCGGACCAGGCTGGAACTGCCACGTTTATCTGGCCGAGGCCTCTAAAGCTGCATGTGTTTCCCCGTCATGTCAGCTGGATGTTATTCCACGGAGACTAGGCTTCGCTTTAGCTTTACCTGCTTTGAATAAGCCTGATTAATGAACTAAACGCTTGAAGGTCATTGAGCCTAAAGGTCAGTCGGGTCAAAATGAAAGGATGGACCGTCTATCCTAAGTGACGCATACGGACAACTTCTGCTGCACAGACAGTGAGTCAGGGCCTTTTTCTATGCTTTGAAGCCCAAGCTGGGAAAGAGAAGCAGATCTGAGATCAGCCCACACCAGAGAGCAGGATTTTGATCCTCATTGTAAAAACAACAACAAACTCCTCTGTCCTTTGGCTCTGCCGCGGCGGATCACTATCGCCCGGCTCAAGTGAAACCACAAAAAAAAAAAAAGCCAAATCGCAGTTCACCTGTCCGACGATCGACGGTCCCAGGCGAGAGAAGGGGTCGCACTCAGGCTCCAAACACACAAGTTTCCTGGCTTCTAATGACAGGAGGCCTTGTGCAGCTCTAGACACCATTCAAAATACTTTAGAGGCCTCCCAAACACTCAGATAGCAACAAGAGGCCTCGACAGGGGGAGACTGTATGAGTGTGTGTGTGTTTGTCAGCCACCCCTGGACTCAAGCACCAAGATACTATTGAGCTTCAGCGTAGGCCACCGCTGAGGGCTGACATGGAGACAGTCGGAGGCCGTCGACTGTGTGTGTTTGCAGAGGAGGGAAGGGTTTTTCTCTGGGGTGACTCCGTAGGGGGACGTACAACACCCGAACTAGTCTACGCGCACTGAGAGACGGACAAGGCAGCCTACTGGTTTTACAGAATGACAGGAAAAAAAATACCTCACTACTAGTCTGACTTTTTTCACTTTGAGAGCAAGTGCTTGAGAAGAAAGTCTTCACATTTCGGAAAATATAATGCAGATGCATCAGCCTCGTCGTCATGCTTTCAAACATCTACTGATCACATAGCCTATACATTTTTTTCGTCTTTTTAATAGTCTATACACGTGATACAATGCCACGATTGGCACGTACACAATATTGCACACTAATATGAAATGTCCTCCACTCGTCAGCGGCTTCGTCTCTGGCTGGGAGGGAGAAACCTGACGCGTTTCGAACAACGTAACGTGGAGAATAAAGAAAAATAAAAGAGCATCAGAATAACAATAATGCAAAAGTGACATATTCTGAGCGGCGAGGCCCCCAAGGAGCGATCGAGGGGCTGTAGCACCATAAATAGAGATAGACACTGCCTGGGCCCTGCATCGACGGGCCTCTACATCCACTGGACTGCACTCAGACTGACTGCATGGGACCGGCCGGCTGGCTGCCTGGCTGGCTGACTGCCTGGCTCTTTAACAGCATCCATCTCAGCTCTGACGAGTAACCTCAACCAGCCACTCCTGATTTAGTTTATTTTTTTTGTTGTTGCTGTTTTTTTTGTTTTGTTTTTTCAACGTCATGGTGCATATGGTGTGCAAAGCCACCCGTAACATCCTCCATGCTTACAGTCAGTGCTGCCACCGGCGGCACGTCCTGGGTCCGACTGCAGGGAGACACAACTCACTCTGTGGGAGGACGACCAGCCAGGGGTGGCTGCTGGGGATTCAGGGTCCAGGCTGCTGTAACACACTGAGCCCCCACGGCCCCACAGCTCCTTCTAGACACTCCCACTGTTGCCCACATCAAGCTCCCAGCAGCCTTTCTGCGTACTTTTGGTGTTGCCACGCATGCTCCATGCACTGCAGGGCGTGAACCCACAACCCTGGTGAGTATATATTTCTGCCTACATAACAGCACTCGTAAATGAAAACGTACAGCGGTCGAGGTCACAGACCATCCACGTGAGAACACGTAAACGAGTGGAGTGTATAAGGCACGGGTCGTAATGACGTCAGAGAGGATGCGTTGCCTCGCCGCGCGCTGCGCTGACGCGTCTTTTTTAGTTTGTTTCCGCGCCTGGCGCCCCCACAAGTGGACCTCATCCTTTAGCATCCCCCACCCCCCCAGAGGAAAAAAACAACAAAGTAACAAAGAAAAAAACTTAACCCACAGAAAACGTGGGTATCTTAATAAGGATTTTTTTTTTTTACAGCTGATTCACAAAATCATAATTAGTACATCTAAGTTAGCACTTTTTTCATTTAAGTTTATATGGACATGGTGCAAGAGGGTTGATATTCAATAGAGTAGCTCAGAGATAGCTTCAGACTATCCCGCTTGTTTGAGGCGCACAAAATAGGCTATTTAGTTTTGAGTCTCAACCTTTCCATAATGGCATGATAGAGATGCTTTCGATAGCCGACTACGTTTTAGGTCAAATTAAACACTATAACCTACTTTGCCAACTTCTTTTCAAAACATGAGCCTACACGCATGCTGACAGGAGTTTACAGGCCTGTAGTGCTGCGTTCATACACTTTTAGAGCGCTTTCATATTAATTCTGCGTACCTTTATAATAAACTATAGGCCTACATCTGGTATCAGATTTTGGTTTGATAAAGTCCATAATATATTCTCTTTGTGCTGATGTCAAATATTCGTTCTACATGAAGACTGCCATTTTATATAATAGACCTCTGGTTTTATTTTTGATTAAATCTTAGTATATTACCAGTTTGAAAACATTTAAACATTTTTTTCTCGAAATAGCTTTGATGTGTGCAAAATCTGTCGTTGATAGAGATATAAACACTCTGTTCATTGTCATTTAAATCAAGTAGGAAACAGTTCATATCTTACAGTTCAATCCTTGATAGCAGCGGCTTACTGTTACATGGGTGGTAAGTGGGGTGACATCCAGTCAAATGAGCGAGGAGACAGCAGAGCAGCTGTCATGTCTGTGGAGGTTGTGTGTGTGGGGTGATTCCCTTGGAAATTCTCTTTCTATTTTACAGTTAAAAGTCTGGTTTTCTCTCAGAGTTCAGGTTCGTCTCGGTTGTTTCGTCTCAGCTCGTCCCAACATCCGCGTCAGTCATCGTCGCCGTCATCTCCGCCGTGCGGGCCCTCAGGTAGTAGTTCGGAGGCCCGCTTCTCTCGACTCCGCTCCTGGATCTTCCTCATCTCCTCCGCGTATTTACAGAAGGTGTTGCCGAATTTGGACCACACTTTGCAGGGGACAGTAATGGAGTTCCGGTACGTGGGCTTCACCTCGCTAACCCGCATGAAGACCCCGTACTTATTGGAGCCCACGTCGAAGAAGAAGCGCTTGTTGTCGACCGTCAGCGAGGTGCCCTCCGGGAGCTCCGCCGGCTCCTCGTCCACGCCGTAGTCGTCGATGAGTTTGGCCAAAGCGTCACGGAACTCGATGAGCCCCTGCGCCGGCAGAGCGATGGTCTGGCCTTGCGCGCTTCCCAATCCGGGCCCCCGATTAACGGTCTGTCGGATCCTCAGGAACCGCCCCCTCTGGTTCTCTTTCAGATCCATGTAATATTTCCGATTCTCCCGCACCAGGAATTCGCTCTTGAGCGCCCGCCGGGGCTCATCCTGCACCATGTCCGGGTTGGACGGGCCCAGCTGGGCGTAATGTTCGATAAAGTCCCCGAGATAATCGCGGAACTCCACAGCGACCGACATGGAGAGAGTGAGGCGGCTCTTGTTTCCTCCAGCCCCGACCTCGGCTATCTTTAGGAAGCGGCCTTTAACATTCTGCTTCACGTCAAGGTAGAAGCGCTTGTTCTGGATGTCGACGCGCTTGGAGGCGAGCTCCTCGGTGTCGTGCTGCAGCCGGGACATGG